>LRSR01004190.1:0-23180 GCA_001579985.1 Hypsibius dujardini
GGTTCTATCTGAACTTCTCTTCTCTTTTTCTCTTCTGCTGCGATCACAGTATTTATTACTGTGGGATGACGATCACTTTGAGTCTTCCTTTCCGGAAACTTTCTTTGGTGTCAACCAAATGGGGCTCCTCTCTGTCGTACTCCGCAATGTACTCTTCTAATAGGGCACTTTGTTCATTTCTGAACACTTACAGTTGCCTTGCTTTTTAGGAGGCTCAAATGACCTTGAAAGGGTTTCAGGAAGCACTAGCCGTACTGCAGAACACGTCAGGCATCCTGGAGGATCTTAACCCAGAGTATCGAGAAAAGTACTTTCAACCGGCGCTGGATCACAGCCGGGAGCTGAGCGAGAAGGCAGATATGCTCGCAGAGTGAGTACATGTGGAATAGTATACAGGCAAGCAAGCAAGCAGACAGACAGACAGACAGACAGATATACTGTCAGGCGGTTAGCCATATACGCCTATGCCTCCCTGATCATTTAGACTATTTGACTCTGCAAAAGCTGAAGCAAAAGACCCCATGATTGCGGCTCGAGTGTACGATAAGATCGTCGACCAGGTCAACGAAGCCGAAAATATCACAACCAAAGTCACTAGCACCGTCGATGGAGTCTTCCTCGTTGTCTTCCCCGAAACGGACAGTCCGCTTGGAGTTCGCGCCGGCGAAGTTCTAAACAAAAGTGCTGAGTTGGAAGAGACTTCGAAGCAACTTTTGGAAGAGGATGTGTTTAGTCTGCAAGAGCAGTTGGATGAAGAGACTGGCAGGTTGGACGGCGTCAATGCCACCAATCAACGGACGGGTGTAGAGCTAGACAGCATCGCCGCTAGACTGGAACTGCTTCCGTTTGGTAATCCTTCTCTCTACGCTTTCGCTTGTCTCATTTTTTACGGGATTTCAATCCGTTGCAGACTTGACCGAGCGGATCAACGATATCCAAGAGAACATCACAGAGGTTTCGAGGACTGCTTCCGATGCACTGGTGATAGTTGACCGAATCTCTGATTCAATTGCGGCGGATGTTAAGCCCCAATTCGACGGCATTAAGGGAGTTGATAAGAGCACTTTGGATCAAGCAGAACGTCTAGGTAAGAGTGATTAAGCCTCACTGTCTAACTTTGCGTCTGTACGCAGACAAGTACCTGTTCTGTCTTGATATCTGCTATGCTTGTGGGAGTTTTAGCCTTAAGACCAATTGCGTCCTCAAATATTGTTCGGTTTTCCACGAAAGCCGAGTTTATTTTTTGGACTGTATCGTGTTTTTTTTGCAGTGCAAGAGTCTCGCCGAGATATCGGCAACCTGGATCGTTCTGTCGCGGACTTGGAGACTACGTCCAAGTCGCTTGATGAGCTTCATCGAAGCATGGCGAAAAAGATCCAGAACCTACGAGACGTGATCCTCAAAGCGAAGCAAGCTGCCTCGACGCTGCAGGTGTCTTTAAGTCCAGACAAGCACGGTGTCTGTCGACGCTCTTTCGAGCCGCCAATCATTCCCAGCTCGGCCAATACCATCACTCTGACCTACTCGACGAGTGCGCCGGAGAAGAGTTCACTGCTAATGTACATCGGCAATCCGCGCAGCTATGCCTTGGTATGAGCACATTGCCCAATTATTTTAGACTTCTTAGATTCCAAAACTATGTTATTTTTATTGTTTTAGGACCGTGATTTCATGGCAGTGGAAGTAGTCAACGGACTGGTGCGATTCATCTGGAATGTCGGAGAGGACACGAAGGTCATCACGCACCCGAAGGCCCTCCTTCCAAATGAGCCCATGTACATGCAGCAAAACACGTGGTACAAGATTGAAATCTCACGGTAAGAAATGGAGTCAGACTAAAGGCCACTCATGATGTCTATTTGGTGCCTGATTTGTATGTCTCTTTATGTGTCGGTCTGTCTTGTTTATGTATCTCTCTACTTGTCTATAGGGCTGTCGGTCTCTCTGTCTGTCTGCTTGTCTGTCTTTCTGTTGCACTGTCAGTCTGTATGTTTGTTTGTCTGTTCATCGGTCTGTTTGCTGTTTATCTATCAATATGTTTGTCTGCCTGGTGGCTGTCTGTCCGTCCGTCTGTCTGTTTGTTGTCTGTCTATCTGCCTATATGACATGCTGATTGACTGAGTGTCTGTCGGTCGATCTGAAAACCTTTGTACATGCATGTCTGCCCGCCTATCGACCAGTCTGCTTGTGTGTGTTCCCATCTGACTGTTTTATCACTGTATGTCTAGATGTTTGTCTATTTTATGTTTGCCGGTCTAAGTATTTGTCTTTGTTTCTTTTCAGTGTCAAGCACACTGCCCAACTCAGCGTGGAACCCATGACCGGAGGAGCCCTCGGATTTGAGCCGCTCTACATCAACGGCTCCTCCGATGCCGGGTTCTCTCGCATGGACCTTAACCGATCGTCGGAGATGTTTGTCGGTGGACTGCCTAACAGCATAGACGTAAGACTTCAGTCGCTCATCTGAAACTGTTAACATGCGGTATGTTTTATTACGTTTTCACTCTTCTATTTTAGATACCGGAAATTCAGTCGAGGGGATTTTTCGGGTGTCTTGGACAAGTGGCCATTGACGGGCAGTCCATTGGCTTGTGGAACTACAAGACCAATGAGGGATGTGCCGGTTGCGCTGCTGGGTACAGTGACTTTCTTTTCTTTTGTATTCGATCAGGAACATCATTTCTGTGATGCTTCATGGTAGGGTTGCTGAAACGGGTGACGGGACTTCATTCCGATTCAATGGGAATGGCTTCGCCAGTGCTCCACAAATTAAGCGATATAATAACAAGCGTTACACGATTGCATTAACCTTCCGGACGTTTGATGAAAACGCGTTGCTGTTTTTGTGCGCCAACGACAAGGAACCTATGGTACGACTCAGTTAGTATGTCTATGTCTGTCGGACTGTAACCACTTACCTATACGGTTGTACAAGTGCCTTCAAGTTAAATAGCGGGCTGTCCTGTCTATGCATACTGGAACAAATGACTGGACGAGACTTTTTATATTCTGTTTAAAATGTTCCTTCGTAGGGCGATTTCATCAGTCTGGAACTGCGAGACGGCAAAGTTGTCTTTCAGTTTTATCTGGGGGGACAGAATCATCTGCTGGTCATGACCAATCGTCGTTTCAATTCCGGCAATTTCGTCAACGTGCGCGCTGAGCGATCTGACTTCTTTGCCGATCTCCGGGTGGAGGATGACCACATCAAGGCTAGCCTGCCACCAAACAAACCGGACGGGCTGGAATTAGCTATGAAGGACATGTATTTTGGTGGAGTGCCTCCCGGATTCGCTTTCCAGTCCAAATACAACATCACTTACAAACCGTTTATTGGTGCGGTTCTTACAGACTGATCATCCGACTGAAAAATGATTCAAACATTCAGACAGGCAAACAGACAGACAGACAGACAGACCGACACAAGAACAAACAAACTTGCTGGACTAAACCATTTGTCTGAATGTCCTCCAGGTTGTCTGAAAGATATTCAGGTTGATGTGACCACGGTCGATCTCCTTTCCAAGACGGTTTACCACGTGGACATTGAGCAAGGCTGTAAAAAACGAGCCATTCGCGATGTCAGCTTCAGCAACAGTAACGGTTACCTCCGTTTGCCTGGTCGTACCCTCCCGCAAAACGCCAGCATCAGCTTCTCTTTCGCTACCGCACAAGCTGATGGTCTTCTTATCGCATCCATCTCCAAAGACTACAAAAGTGACCAGAACTACTGGACTGCATCCCTCCAGGCCGGCCGCCTCGTGTTAGTTTTCAACGGCGGCAGCGTTGCCACAAAAATTCAGGTACATTAATTGATATCTAAATTGCCTCTTGCAAATATTGTTTTATAGAGCATAAGTCTTATGTTGCAGGTTGATAAATACTACGATGACCGGGTACTCCACACCGTGTCTCTCAGAAAACGCAAGAAGAAGATCGAAGTCCGGGTCGACGACATGGAAGTGCAGGAAGAGAAGCTGACCACCGGAAGTGGCAACATCACGGCGGATATCATGTACATCGGTGGAGCGCCCACCGATGTCGACCTTTCTGCGATTGCCGCGTCAGCCAGATCCTTTGTGGGCTGCTTCACCGGACTCATCATCAACGGCGTCCTTGTCGGGTTTGAGCAGTTACAGGTAAGTGCTCTTCAGTTAAATGGAATTGTGACCCTTAAAAAATGTTTTTATTTCAAAGAATTCTTTGCTGCTATAAACTGAATTTAATAAATTTTTAAATCCAATACTTTAATAATTTAATTTTTGTTGAATTAAAAAAAATTAATTATTGAAAATATTATTTAATTAAAAAATGTTACGTATTGATTTCAATATGGGAATGTGTTCCTTTTTTTGTATTTCACGGTGGTACAGTAATTAAAGAGTGAACATATTTTAGGCATTCGACAAGGCCGCGGTCGGGCGGTGTGAATTTGAATCGCCGCCACCTACACTGGAGCCAGCCTCCGAACTGCTTCCACAAGCGTTAGCCTTGTCACGACATGCACGGAGCTGTGTGCCGTTTCCGAAGCTCATCAAAGCTCCGCCCTCTTGGAATGCCGTGAATTTTGCCGGTACGGAGGACAGTCGTGTGGAGATTTTTCCACCGAGGAAAGACACGAAGCTGTTTAATTTGACCATGTCATTCCGGACTTTGGGTATGAATGGCTTGTTGTTCTACACGGATAATCCCAGTGGAGAGGAGGTGTTGATGATGTCGCTGCGGAAGGGGAGCTTGGTGCTGACGGTTGTGGATGAACAACCTCAAGTTGGTGCTATACTTTCTGTCGCCATGTCTTTTTTTATCCTCGTCTGTCTGTCTGTCTGTCTGTCTGTCTGTCTGTCTGTCTGTTTGTCTCTGTGTCTCTCTGTTTGTATGTGTCCCTTGATTATTTTCTTTTTTCTACAGGAGATATTTAGCTCTGAGAAGGTGTCTGACGGACAGTGGCACACCGTCCGTCTGGAAAAGAAGAGCCGACGCGCTGTCCTGCAGGTGGACGGCGGTGCCGATGATTATCTCAAATTATCGAAACGTTTTGTCGTCAGTCTGCCGTTCTACGTTGCCGGTACGTCCGATGCTGTCAAGCTTCCAGCGGGAATGGAACGAGTCGGATTCCGAGGATGCATCGCCAACGTCACACTGAACGAACGCAGGATTGACTTGCTGGCGGAAAATTCCGTCCAGGGAGTCGGATCATGCCATATGAACATCGAGTCTGCGGCTTATTTCGAAGGCAACGGATATGCCATACAGAGTACATGGGTTTTATTTATTTCTTGCCTGAATGAACATTAGAAATATCGCGAGTTTTGGTTTTAGGTGAAGGCTTCGTTCCAAACGGAAAAATCCAAATTGAAATGGAAATTCGCACCAATTCTTTGAGTGGGGAACTCATTCTCTTGTACGATCCAGTCAAACGGTCGTATGTTCAACTAAAGCACGTCGATGGACAAGTATGTAAACAGACAGACAGACAGACAGACAGGCAGGCAGGCAGGCAGGCAGGCAGGCAGGCAGGCAGGCAGGCGGGCAGGCAGGCAGGCGGGCATAAGACAGACGGGCATAAGACAGACGGGCGAACGGTCAGACAGGCAGATAGACAAGTTATGTGCCTTCATTATGGTTTTCGCCTTACTTCTAGTTGGTGTTCAACATTTCCACCGGAGCAGCTTCGTTTCACGTGACCAAGGCCCTCTCCAGTCGTCACCACCTGTGCGATGGGCTGTGGCATCGCGTAAAAGTTCTCTACGTTTCCAACGTCATGATGCTGGACGTCGATGACCAGAAAGAAGAAGTCGCCTACGCCGTCGAATCCACTCTTGCCCTACCGGAGAAGGTGCCGTTGTACGTGGGAGGAAGACCGCCGTCCATCCCGGCGCACTTTGTCCCCAAAGTGCCCAACTTTGCGGGTTGTATTCGCGGCGTGGTGGTCAACGGGATGGCCATCAGTTTTGACGCGGTTGCGGCGTTGCACAATGTTCTGTTAGACTCTTGTCCCATAGCCGGCTAATTAGCAATACTGTATTTCCATCAGATTGAGTGCATCGGGTAGTGTTGGGAGTAATATTCTGTATATTGATGCATTGATTCATGTCTTTGATTATGTGTGACGGTCTAAGGCAATCAGATCACCACTCCCTGCTATCGTGCTATGGCGATGAATGTGAAAAGGAATAGGCGTAATTTCAAAATGTGCGACCCGCAAAATGTGCGACTCGTGATACCGTGAAGACAATACGTGAATTGTCTGCCGTATCGCAGAAGGGCATAACCGGTATGGGAGAAGGAGCGTGATTGCTTGTCAGTTATCGTTCCTTATCATTGTTATCGAGATGATAGTTCTTTCGCAATGTAGCCCTACTAGAAATATGATTGCGAAATTAAGAAACTCGAACACCTCAGCATCATACACGAACAGGAATAGTAGAATATTTTTGCTTGCTGCTAGTCTTAAATCCAAGAGTATTAAGTCAAAATCATAAGCTACATTAACGCTTAGTCAAAGTAGCACGGTAACAAACAGGAAATCGTCACGGTACGGCAGCATAATGACGAACGGCCACATTTTCGTCCTGTCTTTCGTGGCTTTTTTCGGTGCGTCAGAGGCCAAGGTAACTTGTGGATTCACACCGGAAGAGAGTTTCTGCGGATGGACTCACACAGCATCTGGGGATGTCTGGCGGACAGGAGTTATTAGCGCTGCTCGACCTCCACTAGGTACGTACTGTCACTTCAATTCAACACTAACGTTGTGAACAATTTTCAATTTCTCGGGTATTGTTTGTAGATGCCACCTCATATGCGTACATCTCGTCGGCCATCGAGTCGTGGGCGGTGATCGAGAGCGAGACCTTCACGGTCGCTGCTCCTACCGCCTTCTCCTTTTGCCTGCTGCAGACGAGATTCTCTTCTACCGTCGGCGTCAACATGACAATCGTTCCTGCCAATAATCCAAACGCTGAAATACAAATTCTCAGCGATCGATATTTATTAAGGTGGAAATGTTTGGAAATCGAAATCACACCCGAACACGGACCAATCCGCGTAAGACTTTGCATACAGTTAGTTGTACATCGTACGCGTATTACGTGTGGACGACGCAATATGGGGATATGTGTTGGTTTTGTAGATTAAGGTTCAATTCAAAGTTGCGAGCGCGAGCGCGTACGGGGCTATTGCCCTTCCCAGTTTGGAAGGCGAAGGTACTAAATGCTGCTTGCTTTTTAAATGTCGAACAAAAGCATCCGTTTGGGTCTTGTCTGTTGTTCGTCCGTACGTAAAATTATTCGGCCGAGCAAAAGCCTACGATAGCGTAGATGAGAGACTTTGTAAATTATAAAACATACCGTACATATCGTGATATTCAGTTTTCACAGGCGTAGTCAGCAAGATCAGATAAATTGCTATGGCTTCTCAATAGGAATCACGACGATACCACCAATAGTGCCAACAACTGTAGCGCCAACACAGCCTCCAACGACCGTACCGGCAACAACCATCCCGCCGATTACTGTTCCGTCCACCGTTTCGACCACTGTTCCGACCACTTTTTCATCCACTGTTCCGACCACTGTTCCGACCACTGTTCCGACCACTGTTCCGACCACCGTTCCGACCACTGTTCCAACCATTGTTCCGTCCACCGTTCCGACCACTGTTCCGACCACTGTTCCGTTCACTGTTCCGTTCACTGTTCCGTTCACCGTTCCGACTAGTGAAGAAGTGGCAACCCACGAAGCCAGGACCCTTTCTGTTTTCACATCATCCGATGCTCCTAGTCACACAACTTTTGGCCTTTCTTCGCTAGCTATCACAAATACAACTCCAGCGGCATGTAACGGTCAGGCGGCCTCAATCACCGTGACGTGCTCGAAAGGTAGCCTCACCAGTCCAACGATCAACCTTGATCTGGACGAAGTGGTCGCCTCTCGTGCGGAGTTTGTTGGTGATCAGAGTAACAAATGTCGTCTCAAGGCCTATCGCCTTCACCAATGGGTCCTTGCTGAAACTGGAACCGAACGGGAGCGTGTCCGTCGACAGAGCGCCGGCAGTGGGTTGGTCTCAGTAACCTGTGTCGGAAAAGGAACCCTTGAGCTGTCCAAAGCCGACGCAGACGTTGCTGAGACAGTCACGCTGTCAGTCGACGTGGCCTTTACAAGAAAATGTCGGGAATTTTTTTACAATTTCCTAGAGCAGCTTTTGCAGATTTAATTATACTGTATGTATGGGTCTTCTTGCTAGTTTATCCATTCCAACCTGGCATCTTCCCTTATTCCCTCTCTTTTTGGGTGGTCTGGATAACACGTTCTCCCTCTGGACAGTGAATTGTTAGTCCTTTTTTGTATTGTAATTTTGCGACATTTTGATAAAATAATCGGCCCTCTTCATGCCTTCTCCGAACCGCACATGATTCCTCAAAAAATGTATTTACATAACTTTCTTTTCAGTTTACCACAGTTGCTTTTTTATTAATTTCACTGCACTGGTTCGCTCAAATGGAAATACCGCGAGCGTCATGAAACTCTTCCTATATTCCACCTTGGCATATATGGTAGCATCCAATTCCCTCAAGTAAAACTGCTGATCTTGCAATTGTTATACCCCATCTGGTGCGGGAATACCGTGAGAGTTCACATGCAAATCGTCACCCTTACCTAAGATATCGCTCAATTGCATAACCAATATTTCACCATTTTGAATGAGAACGCCAGAATGAACGGTTGGATTTATACGTTGTCAATTCTCTTTTTGCTACACAATGTATCATGGACTAGAGCTCAACAAACTTCCAAGCAACCAGGTAGGCGGAAGGGTCATGTGTAAAATGCGCATTAGTTGCCTATTACGGTAATCACGCATCCCTTTTTCTGTTAAGCCACCCGGCCTCCTTCCTGCCCGGATGGGTTCTACGACGGGTGTTCCGAGTCGTGCTACAAAATTATTGAGAAAACCGGAGCGGACTACCGCACAGCCAAGCAGGAGTGCGCTGCATTAAACGCCAGTCTGGCGTCTGTCCATGACGGCGCCGAAAAGTTGTGCTTCGGGAAACCCATTGAGAGACCTAGTGGTACGCTGTGGATTGGATTGCGCAGAGCCAACGTTGGCGTAGTATGGCAGTGGGAGAACGGGCTAACTCTCGACTACACTAACTGGGCAAGGGGTACGTCAGAGATAATATTAAAGTATGACAAAAACGGTTTGAACTGGTTTAACGGCTTAATGATTTTACAACAGCAGACAACCTCTGATGAGGACTTAAACGTCCTGTCGACGCCTTTGCATTTGAAAAATTCAGACACTGAAAAACACCGAACAGAGTTTCGCGCGAAAAACAAACAAACTCGCAGGTTTCCAGACATCTTGAGACAATTGATGCTGCCAGTATACAGACACCACGCGGAATGAAAAATAGACTTAAAATTTTTGTTACTGACAAAGCAGCATTGATTTATGCAAAAAAGCAATCTATTTTCAGGTAATTTAAAAACGATTTTCTGGATATCCACAAACGGATATAGTGACAGAATAACAATAACTGAAATGATCTAGTCCTAATTATTAATAAAAACACATTTACGTAACTAATATCCTCTCGCGCTGCAGGTCAACCAGACATTGACGACAGGAAATTATGCGCATTCGTCTTTCGCTACGACGTCGCATGGTACAACGCCGACTGCTCTACCAAGAGGATCAACGGATACATCTGTGAAAAGGACAAGTTTCCGCTTCCAGCAAAGACCATTCGCATCCCGTTTTCCACGGGGAAAATGTTCAAGCCCTTGATGACAACCACTTTTGAACCGCTTAACACGATCGCTAGTGTTTCCAGTCCTCAGACAACCACCACCACTACTACCCTTTCACAATCAAACACCACAAATGCTGACGCTGCAGGTTCCTCAATGAGCACAACGTCCAGTACGAAGATCTCTGGCCCACTAACAGGCTCCCCTCAACCGTACGCCACGACGACGACTACGGTGTCTAGTCCCCTGTTGACAAACTCCCCTGAGTCTTACAGCACCACCAGCATTTCGCTGACCTTCGGAAGTAATACAGCGATTAGTAGTGTGTCAATCTCCACACCGACTACATCCGGGCTGTTTACCACAATGACCAACGTTCTTGGTACATTCGCCGGCAGCACTGCAATATCGACAGCTCTTTCAACCTCACAATCAACTGTTCTAACCAAGGATACTACTACAAGTGCCACTTCCAGTCCGATGACGACGGTGACGCCGGTGACGAAAACGACTACTACTACTTCTCCAAAACCTTCAACTCCGCCCACCGTCACCGCTAGTCCGAAACTCAATACGACGACAAAGCTGTCAGGTTCGCCCACGAGCTCTTCGAAGCTAAGTACTACGGCCAAAGTTTCCGGTCGATTCACTCCAACACCGAAGCCTCGTACAACCTCCTCACCTTCTGATCCACCTGCAATCACTGTTAAATCACGAGCCCTGACGACAGTTAGGCTTTCCAGTCTGTCAGTCAAGCCGGCGGCAGCCAAAACGCTCATAACGATGGCACCACAAATAGCAGCGATTCCACCGCAGATTGTCTGCTCCAAAGGCAGTCTAACCAAGCCGACCCTCGATGTGGAGAATACTGACTCAGACAATCTATCCGTCAACGTCGTTGCCACCAGACAATGCCGAGTATCTTTCACTGATTTTGTAGAGCAACTGCTGAGGATTTAAGGTGCATGGAACAGTTTCCGTCTTGTGACAGTTTTTGGGCATAGGTGGTCGCACTTATACTTGCTGCTATCGGTGAAGAAACCATTGGTCTGATGAAAAATTAGCTATGCTAGCAACAAGTGTGGAGTATTCGTTGGTGAATAGAATTGAGTATGTGTCATAGCAAGTTACATACCGTTTTCATCCACAAAATGTATGCCTGGGCTTAACAATTTATGGCATCCTTATATTTTATATCGAATTTATCCATTATCTCAATTTCTTAAGTAGCAATTCTTTTGCCAAATTTGTTTCACGCAGGATACGGCGATCGAAGCATGTCCTCCTGATCATTTACCGGATCTCTTTAGTCACTCAAATATTGGATGTTATGTAGTTGCAGATTGAAACCCATCCCGACAGCACAATCCAGCTCAATCCGCTGGACGGTAGGGAGTGTGGCAGGCAGACAGTATTGCGACGGTGAGGCATCTTGATCCGACGCCTCTTGATCCTCTTCATGAAAATACCGAAGCAGCGAGATTATTTTCAATTACTAATTAAGGAGTGCAAGATTGCCCAGACGGTTCGGACGAAAAATGCCTTTTGGCCCAATGCGGCGGACGAAATCTCCCAGATCCGATTACTGGTTCGTTGAAGCATTCCAGGCCGAAAGCCATTCCCAACAGTTGGCCGTGGATGGTAGCCCTGATGCATACCCGAAAAAACAGGCAACTCTGTGGTGCTTCCATTGTGAGTCTGCCGCCTAACTAAGTAGGTCAAACGAATCGCTTCAGAAGCATGTGTAGATCTAAGAACAAAATCGCATATTATTTTCTTAAATAATCCTTTTATTTAAGATAATTTTCTATTTTTACTCAGCTCCCAAAATATCAATTCCCCAAATTGGTAGTAATAAGAAACTTGTAAATATGATTTAAACCAAGAAACCAGCAAACGGAAATATGGTTAGATGTGTACTGATCAAAAATAGGAAGCTGAGTAATTCTGTGTTTAAGATGTCTCCACGTGTGGCGACAACAAAGTATGTCATCGGAATATGGGTCTCCTTTTTTGCAGATAGCCAACGAGTGAATCCTGACAGTTCTCCATTGTGTTTACAATTACGCGCAACCCTCGCTGCCAGATCCTCTTGAATATAGCATTCGTGTGGGAGCACACGACGTCAGCAACATGAAGGAATTAAAGGACAGAACGTTTAACTTGGACCGCGTCTATCGGTTTCCTGACAAGGGTCCTGGTATGCCTTACAGTGACACTACAGAACAATACATGCTAATACATAATACAATAATAATACATAATCTGTAATACATGCTTGCTCAAATTAGCTGATGTAAGTGTGGTTTTGCTAAAAAAGAACAGCAGGCAAGAAGGCAAGGCAGATAAGGTAACCACTAACTTCACCTCTATCCCATTATGTTCAACGAAGATATCTCGCCAGTTTGTCTTCCGAATGATACCGCATACAGTGTTCCCGGCCAGGCATGCTGGGTCACCGGTTGGGGACTGACGGAAACTTTCCCTGCTTCCGACTCGGATAAACTGCGGCAAGTTGATTTGGTGGTAATCAGCGAGGAACAGTGCGAGGCGGAGTATGATGGACACTTTAACTTCACAAGGCGGTCCATTTGTTACGTGGTCAATCTTCGGGAAAAGATGTGAGTAAAGGCGATAGCGGCAGTCTCATTGTCTGCGAGGATAGTACTGGCTCCTTCAAGCAGACAAGCGTTGTCAGCGCGTCTGGGTAAGTTTTAAAAACGCTATCCGTCTATATTCGTCTTATCTGTTATTATGTCTGTCGATTTTCCCAATCTGTTCGCTAATCAAATAATGGGATACTTGACTGAACTTTGAGTTCATGTCTAAATTTTGTTAATGACGCTAATGCGTTGAAAGGAATTAAAGCAGCTGATTATGAGACGACTCATTCTCCCTTCGAGAACCCGGAAGTCCT
Organism: Hypsibius dujardini; assembly: GCA_001579985.1. Taxonomy (NCBI): domain Eukaryota; kingdom Metazoa; phylum Tardigrada; class Eutardigrada; order Parachela; family Hypsibiidae; genus Hypsibius; species Hypsibius dujardini. The sequence goes on from LRSR01004190.1 coordinate 12,667, forward strand.
GTTGACCTTACGATACACGACAATTACGAGTACTGATTTTGGGAATTATTTCTTGCCCAAAAAATGGAGAAGACAAGATCACAAGACGATGAAAAGTAAACCGAATGAGAAGTCTGAAATCAAAACGACAAATCGTGTCTGGAACCGAGCTTTGAAGACTCATTATTATCGGACAGACATGACTACAGTGTAAACAAGCACATTTTTCAGTCAACACAGAAACATCATTCGCTTAAGACAAGAACGAGAACTATTACAGTAGGAGAATTACAGTGCGAGTACATGTGAATAATATGAGGAACATGAGAATCAACCTTGAAACATTAAGCGGCAAATCACATCAACTAATACGAATGTCACGACCATAAGTGTTTGCTAATCATTTATGAGTTTTTTTGCAGCGGCGACAATCCAGCCCTGCAGCCTCAATTGTCCTACAGAGAGGTCATCCAATGGATCAACAACATCACAGGCAACACAACCATTCCTAATCCGTCGGTCGCTCCGGGAACTTCTACTGCAACCCTCACAGCTGCACCATCGATTGCTCCCGAAACAACAATGGTCACTTAACCCGTATCCGGCCATGAGGGAACATCTGCTGCAACAACCTTGACGGCGTCCTTCACGGCCGCACCTTCTACCGCTTCCGAAGCAAAGCCTTTCTCACAATTCGTTTTATTCCTCATTGCTTTGAGCATTTTGAGTTTTCTAAACACGTAATGTGACTAAGTATACATTTTTCATTCCAACCAATAGCTTTCTCACAGCTGATTAGATATTCTGCGGTAGTTCAGTAGCTGAATAGGTTTATATCGTCACGCATTATTCCTTAATTAGCATTGTTAGCCAAGTTAACGCCTGTTTTTATTAACCGTAATTTATGCGTAAGTTAATTTTGTTAGATTTCAATTACCATCAATACGCGAAGTATGCATCACCATTCTAGGAGTAGGCGCCAATTGTCGTCACTGTATTGTAAATCTACCTACCTATCACCTGCACATCGCGATCGGTGTCTCAAGTACAGGGGCCGTCACTAACGTGTGCTCAACTTTGACCGGTTGGCATAAAAAACCAGTACAGTTGTCAGAATGCCCATGCTCGTAGAACATGTGGTGAAAAAGCTAAGATCATCTTCCAAATCAACTGATTCTCAAATTGTTCGTTGGGGATAAATTCTTAGGTACTTTGGAAGAAAACAGCCACTTTTTGGCTGATTGTGCTGCTCAACGCCAGTTGATCAATTGTTTGATTGGACTCAGTTGCTTTTTTCGATCTCGTCCGGCGTTAGTGCAATGCCAACCGTCCACGCAGAGAAAGGTATTGTGGAAGCATAAAGAATAACTTTGTTGCTTATGGTGAAACCAAAAACGGATAAGGTTGGCGGAGCATCAAGGATTGAAGAAGGTTATTTGGGACGACTAACTGGTTGGGCGGCAGTTATTTTTTTCAAAAACTTACTGTTCTGTAAAGAGGCAGATAACAGTCGTATACTAAAGTCGCGCTATTTGGAAAAAAATGTAATCAACACGGTGTCTTGAAATGTGCCCGCAAAATGGTTATTTTCAAAGTCAAGTCACTTTTACAAAAACAGATGTGCGAAAACTTGGTTGGCATTGGATTTGACACAAATTAAGTTTGTAGAAAATTTAACTCAACTAGTCATCTGTTTTTGAAAGAAATTAGTGGATTGTGACAAACCTAAATTTTTGGGACATATTCAAAGTTGAAGAAATATTAGTGACGAACCCCGTAAAAGTATAGTCTATACCGGTGGTGAGTGTGACCTGTAAGGTGGATGCAGATCGATCACGCAACGGTGCATTTGCAGGGACCTTTATCTCCATTACGATACGGACGCTGCGGCGACGGTCCTGTCACACTAGGGGCCTTGAAATCTTGCGCGATGAAAGACATTCCAAAATTGGTGATCGGCGTCCTCTCACGTGCTGCGTGGTATACCATGACTATCTGAATTAACAATCACCAAACTAGTATAATTCTTCATGGTACTTGTGTATACATGTAGCACTCGTCCAATTGTAGCTGTATTGTTGAGGCGACCGGAAGGTGCAGACACACGTCACTATTCAATAAACGATCGAATGAGATAAAAATAGACTCAACTGAACGCCGCGGACACGTTGAAGCAGGTTGAATGATCCGTATGCTGGAATTTTTTTATTTTATTTTTTATTTTTATTTTTCAACAAGCATCTCTGGAGGCTGGACATAATGCGAGTCCTGCCGCTGGTGATGGGTTATCTAGCAGTTGCCCAACGACAGGTGGTGGCCCCGTCGACCGCTCTCAATGGTGAGGTTTGCTCGAAGAAATAGATTATCGTGCGCCGATGTACATAATGATTCGGTCTTTATACATACCTTATTGTATTACGAGGGTAAAAAATAAGTAAACATAACGGAGGATTTGTAGGTGAATGTCCTGAAGGATTTTTTAATTGCGGTCCCGGCGACCACTGCTACCGAATCGTCCATTCGGCAGTGTCATGGGGAACCGCCAAAGACGACTGTCTGGCTCGAAATACCACGCTGGCCTCCCTTCGAAATCCCGAGGCCCAACAGTGTTTGACGAGATTGAATAGTGCCGTCAACAGTGCATTATGGATTGGTCTTTTCAAAAAGACCGCCGACAGCCCCTGGACGTGGGAGAACGGAGCGAACACGAGCTACCAAAACTGGGCAGTAGGTAAATGAGAAGTTTAAGGTCAGCAAAAAACAGATTGTGACGGTAAGGTTTGTTATAATATTTATGTCCTTTTTTGTTGTACCGCCAACGTCCTTGCAAAGTCATGGTTGGTGTGACGTCCATTTAAGAAGGCGCAATTTCACAATATAATTCGAAATACAGTAAAACTCGTCTAATGTAAACCTCAAAAATCCATGATTTTGTTCAACTTAGACGAGGAGTTTACATTAGCCTAAGGGTTTTCAAGGGCGCCCCGGGGCGGGAGGGGAGGGCGAAATTTCTCCTAATAAAGCAAAGGAAATCGCATCAAATTCGAGAGCTAAATACAATGCTTGCAGGCAGTACAGTACACTCGATGAAACACAACTATCTTATGCATTTCACGTTGAAACTACAAACAAATTATTCAGGCAATCCAGACAAAAATCTTTTGACTGAACAGAGAAGGTTTTACTGTACTTAATACGGAAAGTAACTTACCCAGAAAATTACGTCAACATGCATGGCCCGAGTAATTTACGACTTTATCAATTCGATTCGAAAATATATAAAATACAATTGTGAAAATGCCTAGAACAAGTTAAAAATGTTCACTGGCTTGATCATTTGATTAGGGCATCCAGACTCGCCCTCGAGGGATTTCTGCGGACACATGCGAATGGGCGCTGTGTGGGACGACTGGCACTGCGACCAACCACCCAGGTAGAACAATTCATGCCCCCTTCTCCACTACATTTCCAAGCATTTCAAAGGCTTAAATCGCGTTCAGCACAATTTCGCAATTTGAGAAAGTAGGCGTAATAGTCACTGCCAATCACGACGGAATCTCGTAATGTTCATGCATTTAGGTGTTGAATTGTCTTTCCAAATTCGTCAAAGTTCGTGGTTTGCGATTTAATAAAAACCTGAACACACATCATATACCAATTCTAGTCACCCTAATTAAAAAAATTATGATTAAATAAGTCTCTCTACAAGCTTCACAAAAAATGTGCATGAAGGATTACTTTTTCCAAATCGTTCCGTGGTGATTATACGGAATACATGTCCTTCTGCAAATATATATCTCTTTGCAAACAATGACGACTGATCCTCCCTTCCGAGAATAAAGAGTAATTATACCGAGTAAAAGCAGGTTGCCAAAATAAATATGTCACTTCAATTTGATTAATATACTCGCAGAAAAAAAATAAACGAATTAAAATAAGAGATACATGCAACAGGATGCACGATTTGATAATTGATATCGGGCTGCCCAAATAGCAAAAATATCAGGTCAGAGGCTCGTATTTCATCTGCCGCTAATTGAAGTAACCAATCAAGCACTAAGGAGTTGAGGCTTCCCAAAACGCGTTCACCCGAAATCGAGCTCGATTTGAGCCTTGAAATGCCTTGAAATGCTTAAATTTATTATTGATTGATCCGACCGATTCTCCACCATAGTGCATGGCAAGGTAAGCCCTACACAGCCGGCTACATTTGTGAGAGCCCGAAAGTCGCCCTCCCTAGCTCGGAGGACTCAGATGACGATTCTGATGGCCCGACCACCCAATATCCCAGCAACTGCCTCTCAGAAACCAAGCCCATTTCCGTGTCCTGTTCCCGTGGACACGTCACAACTCCAACCATTGATCTGGATAACGATCCGATTGTGGCGACAAGGACAGAGTTCGCGGGCGACCAGAGCAATAAGTGCCGGCATTTAGCTTATCGGTTGCATCGTTGGGTCGTCCTTGCTGCCCGTGGGGGTGGTGGGGAAGGAGATCGCCCTCGTCGAAGCGCGAGCGGTGGGGATATGACTGTGTCATGCCACGGAAAGGGGATATTACGACTGTCGGAAGTGGATGAGGATGCCGGGGAGACGGTTAATTTGACGGTGGATATTGTAGCCACGTTGAAATGTCGCGAGTTCTTCGGGAGGTTTTTGGAAGAGCTACTGCAGCTTCAGTGATTAGGATCGGAATAACGAATGTGAATGGGAGAACGAAAATTGAGGAAATATTAATGTGCAAATTATAACAGCATTTTTCCGATGCATTCCACAAACAAAGAGCTGGACCCAGGATCACTAGTTAAACTACGCAAACGGAAATTTATTTTCTGCCATTTTAGTCCTCTTGTCCGGTCGTTCGTATAACCTGTATATATAACCTGTAAACGTTTCTCGACCATGCACAGGTCGGTAGGTGGGGAATTAGAAACTTCTAACTTAAAAGGATTCTCAGAGGGGAAACGCAAAATGTCCCCGCGAAATTTTTGTAAATTAGTTCCCGGTTAGTAGTGATTTCTAAAATGTATTTCATTAATGAAGATCTGAAAGTTATTCCGCAGAATGGCAACAAACTGGAAGGCTTTCACTGTCAAAACTTATTTTTAGAAATTTTTAGATTCATTATTTGTCACGCAATCCTTTTCAGATTCAGTTTGGAATTAATTGACTTCAGCAAAATTGTTTTTGGAAGCAAGGGGGCAGAGTTATGGATTATTTCTGGAATGTACCTCGGAAGTTTCTGGACTGGATTGAAAGTGGTCCACAGCTACCCCCTGAAGTCCGAAAAAGATTTTGTTGATGACAATCAATTCCAAATTGAATCTGGAGAGGACCCAAGCCGAAATTATGAAGTCCAGGTTTTTCTAAAAATGAAGTTTTCACAGTGAAAACCAGGGAAAAGGGGAATCTTGCAGTGTTTTCTGGAATTTCCGGGAATTCTGCCAATAACGTTTCTGAACCACAGCTATGAAATTAACTTTAGAAATCATTACTAATCTAAAACCAATTTAAGTAATTTAGGTGAAAACATTTCGCGTTCCCCCTCTGCAAATCGTCCCAAGAACTGTAATAAGAGCTTGCCTTGTATAGAGATGATTAATTAACAATAGAAAGGTTCCAGTTACCTCACAAGAAGCTCTCCTGAAGGTCAGACCGGCCATCACGAGACAATATTTGCCGACACATCTATAAGCGCATTCAAGGTGCTTCCATTTTCAAGTACCTGCGCAATTTTGCGAGGATGCTACGTCAGAAAGGGAGGTAATTCGTCTACTTTGACAAAACTGCCGTCAAATCCATGGCCCACCGTGACATTTGCCGCTGATTGTGCCAATTTTTGACTCAAGGGCCATCCAGCAAAGGCAACGGATGCTCTAGCTTCTACATATATAACACCTTCCACAATGTCTTTACAAGCAAATCATCCGTCCGTCATTAGTTGAGAGAAAGAAAGTCTTATTCACACGGTGGACAATGAAATTTTTCAAAAACATGAAATTAGTATATTTTGCTTCATTTCTGTGGACGGTCGTTTTATGTCAACGTAAAGGGCCGCTCCTCGTCTCCATTGAATCCGTCAGCCCGAATTCTACTACACACTTAAACGGGACGGTTGAGTCGATCAGTCCGAACTCTACTAGCTACATTAACGGTACGGAAGAGAACGTGGATCATGAACTTGACCGCCAGCGTCATTTCTGTCAACCATCCACCGCGGGACTCTTTGAGGGCGATATTATGGGAGTTAAAGCTGGGAGAATCATTGTAAGTTTTTGCGTACCTTTTCATGCATCATCCATTTCATTTCCTACTGTACAGTCAAGGTTTTAATTAGGGTCGCAATGAACTGATCGCCCGGAAATGGACAGACAACAAACTGTGGTATGAAATCTCGGACCGATTCAGTGAGTCTACATAGCATATCATATATGTCCATTCCATAACCGAATTAAGATTTTCTAAAATCACAAAACCAATTTTCATGTCGCAGCTCCCGCTCAAAAAGCCTTGATCGAAAGCGGAATCTCCGAAATCAATTCCAAAGTGGCTGCACTTCGGATTACACCTCGCAGGAATCGTGCAGACTGCAAAAACTACGTATCCGTAGAACCCGGTGCGACCGGATCAGGGTATGTGGCCTTCTCCAGTGCCACGCAATTTGTTTTCTGAATTTTTTAACATCACGATATTGATATTTTTTACTGAGATACTGACAGTGTTAAATCTTAAGATTTACATTTTGTTTTATTGAAAGTTTTAATGAGGATAATGATCTTGTTATAATTCCTTGAACAGATATTTTAGCATGAAGATATTCCCCCGCGCAGGTCAAAGAAAGTTAAGCTAACACAATTGTATAATATTTTTAGATGCTCCACTTATGTTGGGATGATTGGCGGCAAACAGATTCTCAACCTTGAGGCGGCAAATCGTACGTGAGAGAATATTTGATAACCTCTATTTCCTTCATACTAATCTTGCTTTTCTTCCATTTCAGCTTGCTTCGTGAAAGGAACAATCCTGCACGACTTCATGCATGCAATGGGTAAGCATGAGGCTTCAACACAGTACACTGCAGATGGTTAAGGCTCATCGGTCTATGCTAAAATTTGAACTACTTTTTTCCGTGCAGGCTTTTGGCATGAACAATCACGGACGGACAGAGACCAGTACATTGATCTCAACCTGACTAATGTTAACGCCTTCAGTAAGGAGTACTACTTGAGCGTTGAAGGAGCCTTCAATTGATGTGATTCATCTAATTCTTTTGCTTACAGACCGGGCTTACATGTTTCAAAAGTACACGGACCCGAAAATCGGCGACCTCGGAGAGCCGTACGACATTAACTCGTTGATGCACTATGACAAGACTTCTTTCGCAATCGACACCAACATTCGCACCGTCACTGCCAAGTTTCCCAACCAGAACAAGCCGATCGGACAGAAATCCGTCCTCACCCCCGGTGACATTGGCAAGATTAATAAAATGTATCCGGCCCGATAAATAATCCCTCCAATGTCGGCACTGGATCAGCGCTCATTTTCACTGATTGTGCATGGTGCGTCTTGGCTTAATTACTTAGCAAATGCACAGTAGCTTTATGTTCATATCTACCTAGTAACATATGAAACATGAAGAATAAAAGTGATCTGTAATGATTATGATTTACGCCAATGTAGTGGTTACAGTGACAACTCAGTCCACAAAGAAACCGGTTGAGAACAATCTGGGTTTACTTTTATGGTTTTACTGCTTATTTATGGTGTGGACCGAGTTATCACTTCTCCCTCCTCAGGCGGTGACATCTCGGCCTATATTCAAATTTTTATTTGATAAATTTTCATTTACTTGAGGACATCTATTTAGAAATGGAGCGGAGACATTTTTTCCAAAATTACTGATATTTTTTTCTCAATCTGAATCCGGTGAACAAAAGACAGTATATACAATATGGACGGTCATCTAAAAAATTCCGTCTCTATGATTTCTAAATAAGTCTCCTCATTTTAATTGCGGTATTTAGTACTTTTTATTATCAGTATGAATCTTATTAGGTTATTTCAAATTTCGAGTTTTTAAATTTTTCAGCTTTTAAGCGCTTGGTTAATTACTTGTGAGTTGGGGTGGAGGAAATAAAAGACCACGTGATAATTAATTAGCACGTGTATGTCAGACTATACCATAATGTAAACGGATTTGTCCCTGCAACCAAGTGTAGCAGCCTGCTCTATTCCGCCCGCTGTGATGCATTATTCATTTAGAATGGACGCTCTTGTAATTAGCTGACATTTCATAGGTAGTATAGTCGAGCATGCGTTGTTACTGACCCGAGTAGCAGGGTATACCGTCCTCATCTGTGACAACGGAAACGCAATTATCGCCTCTAAGGAAATGCGCTACAGCCGACAGATTATGGATTTGCGACCTCTCCGGAAATAAAATATTGAGATCTTACTTTTCCCGAATAACACGCCTACAGAGGGAATTTCCGGTAAGGGTGCAGTGAGTTGGACGAATATCGGAAGCAATTCACAGAATGTCGAACTTCAGGGTTGACCAGTATTTTTCCCCTACAAGATTAGTTCATCCAATTTTTTCTAATCACAATAATTGGCGGATGAATCTTCCATCTCGGTCAACTGAAATAATGTACTAGATTTGCGACTTAGAAGCCGTAATAAACAACTCTTCAACCTACCCAATTACCGGTCAAGATTGCATGGAGCAGTGACAAAGATTAAGCTTGAAGCAGTTTTCGTAGCACCTTCAGTGGATACTGAACATCCTCCCCTCCTCCTCTTAAAAAGGCAGAAGAGATCCGAGTTTATCTGCAAACTGCTGGCTCACATTATCCAGCAACTTCTCGACAACCCACATGAAAATAATACGATTCTTTCGTGCTCCGTTATAGCTTCTGTTCATTAAGCAACCTACCTAAAGGTATGGCTGACGTTACATTGCTCAATGCAACAACTAACCTAACATGCTGTCTGAACGTCAGCACCGACCAACCAATACAGCCATCATGGACTGGTCCCGCCGTCTACTACCTGGTCATTCTCATCCTCGGGCTACTCGGCAACGGATCAACTCTGGTAGTGCTTCTAACCGACCGTCTCATCCCGTCCAATCCCTTTAACATCTACGTGGGAAAGCTTCTGTCGGCCAACCTGATTGTCTTATTCTTTCAATATCTCCCGTCGGTGATTGCAGAACGCTCCCACGGTCGCTGGTACTTGGGCAACGCGGCGTGTACGCTGTACGAGCTGTGTCAGGGTATAATCGCAGGCGTCCAAATGCAGAACCACGCCGTGATGGGCGTCAATCCTCCATCCCGTTAGCTATCGCACCCACCAAACCAGACGATTTTCATGCTGCGTCTGTGGCGGCATTTGGGCCTATTCCATTCTCGTCTTCGCCGTCGGACCCATCCTGGATGCCTTGTATTACCGAGTGGATATCACGAAAGAGGGTTGCACTTTTAACTTACATGAATTTTTGAAACTCCCATGGTTAGTTGTGTGGTCCCAGATCAAAGACGTCTTCTTTGATCTCGGGGCAATCGGAGTCGTCCAGGTGTCGTTCATTGTCGTTTCCATCAAGTTGTACGGGCAGTATCGGGAACGTCGGGGAGAAGGGTCCGCCTCGGTGCGTCCATCAGCGAACCGTGGGGAAGGAGCGGTCACTGGATCGAGAGATGATACACCACAGCAGGTATTAGCTCAAATCGAGGGTTCGTTGCCGCCGGTAGCCGTTAATGTAAAGGTGGGGTGAAAGATTTAACCTGATATTAAGGCTCGAGGTATAATAGTAATCGATGTAGTTCTGCGTTGATCCGTTATAAATTGTTCAAAGCGCGAAGAAAACAGATTTCGATTATTACAATTTCCAACACACTGTTGAGTCACATTATTGATTTGTGTCATGTTGAATAGCACTTTATTAAGATAAGATTAGCTTTTCAGCTCAGCATATACACTTAGTTGCCACATGAATACTGAAAAAAATGTCAGCCATAAGCATATGAGATAGGGAAATGGATAATGTACATATGAAAACGCAAAACTGGTTTTAAAAAAGATAAGAAGAGACGAAAAAATATAAGATCAATGCTTTTGAGGCTCTTAAAGAGTTATGTGGTTATGGAAAATGCTGACTGAATCCTTCAGAACGGAGACTGCAATCTCATTTGAAAGCTCGCGTGGCAAACGAAAACGCTTTCGAAAATCTTCAGAAAATTCGATGCAGTTCCGCTTGCCCCAAAAAACAACCCGACGACTTCCCACTCTTGGATTCCAGTATGTTGTGTGAAGTAGGGTGAGGTCGGCTCGTAGATGTTCTTCGTAGATAAATTAACCGTCAATCTGCTCATGTACTTGTACAGGTTGACGGAAGGAATGATAGAGAAGCAATACATTTGGCACTACCACGGGGTGATGAAGCCGGTGGGACCGACCAAGCTGGCCATACAGACAAGGACACAGACGGTCGACGTCCTAGTGCATCTGCTGGTGGGGAGGTGCGCGCAATGT
>LRSR01004193.1:0-10289 GCA_001579985.1 Hypsibius dujardini
TGTGCCTGCATTTTTACCTGCACATCCTTGACAGAAACATGCCTTAATCTTGGCATGTTTCGGGATCGGCTCGCATTTTCCGCTTATCAAATTTTCATCGGCACAGGATTGTGCGCATGCCTCGTCATCATCATCGCAGGAACCGATATAAGTTTTGCTGATGCACGGCTTTGGCTTCTTTGTCGTGATCGTTACAGCAGCTACCAGCCCTGCGATGTAAAAAAACACAAAATGTTTCATTTGAATTGCAGGACGTGTCCTTAGAAAAGTCATAAATAAAGACACAATCTGTGCTTGTGTAAGAAATGCACACAATTGCAAAAACAGGATAAAAAAACGAGTAATGATAATCTGAAGTTTATTTCATGTCTTCATGAAAAGCCGTTCCACAATTCTGCGTTTTATTTGCCGCATGCGCCCGTTCGGCTTTAGATTAGATGAAATACGCCGCGAGAATTGAAATTCCAATTTCGTTCCTTATATCCAAACAGATTCTTTACCAAGTCACCAAAACAAAACAGATAAACAGATAGACAGACAGTTAGGAAGGCAAGCAGGCACGCACGTAGGGAAGCATTCAGACTGACAAATAGACAGACAAACAAGACAGACAATTGGCTAACCATCTGACACCTTGGGCACAGTTGATATGTTTGCCCTGTCCCAATCGCCAGTCATGGCTCAATTTATCAGAAGGTCTACTGGTCCTTTTTGGGACTGACAGAAAAGTTACGAGTGAGATTGCAGAAATGAAACACAACCCCGCCCCTCAAATCCCAAAATGATTCTGCGGCTGCTAATCGATTTCAAATTGAATGTGTGAGTTACATTGAACTTTGGGGCCATTGATCAAATTGAACATAATTCACAATCAAACTAATGATTCTGAGTCGATTGGCATCAGCCGAATTCCGAACTGATGCCAGGGGGCGAAGTTCTGACGATTTGATTGGTCATTGTCTGTTAGCTGTCTACAAGTATACCCCCGAAGACTTTTCTCATTTTTTTCTGTAGATGGGCTCAAAGTGTTACAGGAAATTTGGAAAACGCAACGAGAATTCAAACAGAGAAAAACTCAGCGATAAAGACGCGCAAAGTCGCCGTCCAATCAATCAAGCCAACATCAGCCAGAAACATTGATTGGATAACGATTTTGCGTGTCACAGCATCCGGCAGGCCGTCGGTCTACTTGTCGGACCTTTCGTCGGATCAATAAGTGACCATTCATCGATCCACTCGGTCGGTCTCTTGCTGTACCACACGTCAGTTAGAACCTTCGTTATGCCATCCGTCGGACGGTTTAACGGAGCACTTCCGTTTGACCAGTCGTCAGGTATTTCTTCGGTCAGTTCATGACTGACCTATGTCTCACCCTTCATGTTCTCCCTACCGCGTCGGACCCTTCCGCTGAACCGAGGATCAGGTCTATCGTAAGTCCTTACCTCGGACAACCATCGAACCGTCCGTTGCACTACCGTCCGTTAAGTCATCCTGTGCATCCTCTCTGACCCTGAACCGTCTAAATGCCGTGGGACTCATGCCCGACGGTTTGCCGACTAACCTTCAATTGGCTACATACCATTAGATGTGTCTCCTCCGTTATCTGTTGCAGCAGCAGGTGGTCGTTGAGCTAGATACAGCAACATTTAATTAATGCAGTCGAACAGTTCATCAACCAACAATTCGTCAACCCATCACCCTTACCTATCCGTCTGGGCCTTGAGGTTCTCTGCGTCGGTGCTTGGGTCCCGGGGTCCTCGCCATCCTGATCGTCGTCCGTCGGTGGCGCTTCCGTCACCGGAACAGACGGTCGGGTCGTCCGACGGGTCGTCCTCGCAGACGGACGGACAGGTGGTCCGACATTATCGTCATCACCGCCGTCCGTTGACGTATCTGACCCCTGGTCCGACTGCTTCAATATGGACTGGCTGCTTCCAGTTTTTGTCCGTCGAGTCTGAGCGTTTTTCAATCCGGCTGTCGTCGTTTCATCATCATCTCCGTAATCAGGTCCCGTAATGAAGCTGCTGCTGCTGGACATCTTGGTCGGTTGGATCGGCGCTCTTGTCGGCAGTGACGGCGGCGGTGGGAGCGGCTGATTTGGTTTAGCCCCGCCCCTTTCAGGGCACTTGTACATGGCGTTGATTTTGCCGATGTCGATCTGACTGAGACCGTTGCGTTGGCCCATTACCGTCTCGTACTGCGCCCATTTCTTTTTCGGACGAATCGTCCAGGAGAAGCCGTCCTTGGGGAAGGCGACCTTCGGGTAGTGCATGATGGAGCCGAAGTCGTAGGGGAAGCCGAACGCCGTCACTTCCACGGCGCTCCAGTCGAGAAAGTTTTTCTGGAGGACTGAGGACAGAATAAGACTCGATCAGTTTGCCCAGGTCTGAGATTTTGTGACAGTAACAGCGCTAAAGCGGCGAATGGATATTGATGTGTGGCTGTACCTTCAGGATCCAAATTGTTCTTGTTAATGTCCACAAAGTCGTTCCTGTCAGATCTTGACTGCTCGTGGAAAAAACCTGATGTAGTTTGAAGAATGTTTTCAGTCGTTTTTCGACCGAAATAGCTGCTCTTTCGCAGAGAACTGCTTTGACATACCGACGACATGCATCAGTTCGTGTTGAATGATGCCTTTGGATACGCAATCCCTATCTTAAAATAGAAAAACAAAGGTTGATTGACGGAACCTGCCATTCTTTTGAGATAACAACTAAGTCTGTCTGTCTGTTTGTCTGTCTGTCTGTCTGTCTGACTGTCTGTCTGTCTGTCTGTCTGTCTGTCCGTCTGTCTGTTTGTCTGTCTGTCTGTCTATTTGTTTCTCTGTTTGTCTGTCTCCCTGCCTGCATTGAAAATGTTGAATGATGATGGATTTTTTATGGGCATTTTCAGTATTTACTATCAGCAACGGAGAGGAATACGGTCTGCACTCCGCCTTTCCTTCCCACCTGAGAATTGCCACAACTGCTCAAGAGACGCACATATTATAAGTATTGCATCACGCCAGTATATAACGAAATATATTGCGCGGGACGGTTGTCATACTCGTCTCGGGAAGGTGTTGCCTGGAACAGTATCGAGTTGGGGTCGTTAATGAGTGGCTGGAACTTGATGCACGTCTGGCTGCTGAAATCCTCCATGGCGTCCAAAATAATTCCTTGTTGCTTGAGGTCTGTAAATACACGTCTTTAAGCCTAAAAACGATATTCGATCTTTCTGAGTGTACATCATTTCCTTGGCAAATATAATCACATACTGAATCCCTCGGATATATAATACGGAATCACACCGTTGACCCATCGCGAGCGTTGATCCGTCAAACCATTCTGTGCCTTTTTCCTCTGAAAAGAAACTTGAATAATCAGTATGAATTGTATTGTAAAGTGTAGACAACCATGATGCTTCTTATTACTGCTAACATTAGTTAAGCTGCTAGCGATCACAGCACCATCGATTCCTACGATGTCGCCTTCAAAGAGCCGTTCGTTCATCAGGTAGTATGACGGAACTGAAAAAAGCCAACGAACTGCGTAAAAAAATAAGAAAAAGGAAGTTACGAAAAGTGTCAGTCGGGAAAATTAAAAGAACGCTGAAATTGTTTAAATATTGTAGTTGCGAGTAACGAGAGATCAGAACGAGAACTCACAATCCGTTATGTTAAAAAATATGCGTTTGTTGAGCGCAGGTAAGGGTGTACAAAACTTTTTGCTAGAGTAAACCAATTGATCAGCCATTGAATAGTATGGTAAATTGGTCAGGGAGATCTGGAAGCTTTCATTTTTGTTCTTGCCGATACCAGATCTCAAGGGCCACTGAAATAATTCTCTAAAATGTTCATATCAATTCCATTAGTTTCGAAAAAAATTCAGGGTAATCGGGATGTGGCATCTCGTTCCGACCCCTGGTAAGACAAGATCAAAATGTGTTGTGACTTAAAGTAAATAAGCTAGAGATTCTCAAATTGACTGCAAGACTATTTAGTTCATTTTTATTGCTGGTTCTATTCCGTTTTTGGATTGATTTTGTGGTCGAACTTTTAACAGTTTTAACTTACCGTTTGCAGTGTCCAGTTCCTTAGTCGTAATGAGCACTCCCATGGCAATCGCCGTGACATATGCCCAAATCATCCTTCCCCTTCCAAAAACCTATTTCCTCGGTCAAATCGCACACTGACTGCGCAATTCACCTGAATGCGCGCTGGAGTAAATTTTCTTTTTTGCTTGAGAAAATGTCTGTCTAATTTTTGCCGCAGAAACGATTCGAGGGGTGCGATCGACAGATGTGCCCTTCGGCTACTCCCCGCTGTGAGGAACTTGTCGTGCCACCGAGCCGCCCTGTCGAGCCATAAGAAAGCACTTGGAGCGCCGAAATTCAACTCCATGAAATAAAAATGTGCGCTTTAGATTTCGCTGTCGAATTTAGTTCGGCAAAGTGCGCGTGTGTTAATTGTTCTGTTACGCACGCGAAACTTTGTCTAATTCCGCTTAATGTGAAAATATGTTGTGATTATGTGCACACTTGCTTTCAATGCCTATGTGCCCAAGTTAAAGCCACTCTTTAAGCTTTAGCCAAGCAAAATAAGGTGGTCCGAGTTTGAGCCGATCCAGCTAACGCGAGCAGCTCTTTTTGATCGATCAATTGATTGTGCAAATTCATCTTTTTGCTGTCAAGCGTTTTTGATTGATTTCTTCCTGATTTTTTCCTGATTTTACTCCGTTCTATTTTCCAATGGTTGACATTGACATATTACAACTCAACACTAGGGGGCCATTCACATATTACGTCATGAAAGGAGGTAGGTGGGTGGTCTGGTGGTGGTGGTGTTGGTGGTGATGGTCTGAACCCCTGAGTACTCACCAGTAAAATAAGCCCCACCCTCCAGTATGATTTTGATTATCTGGGTAGGCGGGTGGTCGAAAAAGATCATTTTTTGATTACGTAATATATGAATAACCCCTAACATATAACAACTCAATAAGCAGTAGTGTATCACGCTGCGAACAGTGCGATCTGTTACTAGCCTGATTGCGCACACGCACTTCTTCGACCGCCGACGAGCGAGCTTCTTGCTTTCTCTGGACGAATGTCCGTGGTTCGTCGGCAGGGGCAAAACCTCAGCGCGTCTCTAATCGAGTCAAAATGTTAAGTATTCGAATCGAAATGACTTGTTGATAAGAGAGTGATAACGGCAACACATCCTTCATTCGCGCGTACGCAGAAATGAGAGAATATTCGTGCGTTCATTTACCGTAGCCTCGCAATCTCAAGGGACAACTTTTTGCCCTACCCGTAAATTATGACCAACCCGGGCCTATTCAATGCCCTTCACTAAATTACCACTTTAGGGAGAAATATACGGAAAAGCACGACTGTACAATCGATCAATCAATCAAGCACGAGTTAGCTGTACGAAATGAGCCAATCAGAGAATAGTGAATCAGATTGAACGTTCAATCGAGTGCAGGGCCATACCGAGGGAGGCGGGGCTTAGCGTTCCCTTGCGATCACGAGCATTCGGTAAACGAGAAAGCGAAATTCGGTCAAGCGCACAATTTTAAAATCTTCCGTTTGAACAACAACCTCACCCGTCGACGGTCGAAAAGGTGCGCGTGCGCAACATCGTTACTAGTAAACACGGCGTGATCACGTCTAGAATGCAATGGGGCAGGGTATAAAATAATACTTTTTCAATGTCCAACTTTCAAAGTCCAAATATTTTCAGTAATTCAGCGACCCAAGTTATTCCCATCCCAAAATAAGTTTTTTACCGTTCTTCCTCTTTTTCTCTATAAGGCATCTTGCAAATTCAAAACGCTATTTTGTGACAGTAACAGCAGAAACGCGGCGGATGGATAATGATAATGGCTGTACCTTCAGGATCCAAATTGTTCTTGTTAATGTCCACAAAGTCTTTCCTGTCAGATCTTGACTGCTCGTGGAAAAAACCTGATGTAGTTTGAAGATTTTTTTCAGTCGTTTTTCGACCGAAATAGCTGCTCTTTCGCACAAAACTGCTTTGACGTACCAACGAAATGCATCAGTTCGTGTTGGATGATGCCTTTGGATACGCAATCCCTATCTTAAAATAGAAAAACAAAGGTTGATTGACGGAACCTGCGATTCCTTTGAGACAACAACTGGGTCAGTTTGCCAGTCTGTTTGTCTGTTTGTCTGTCTGTTGTCTGTCTGTCTGTTGTCTGGCTGTCTAGCTGTCTGGCTATCTGTTTATCTGACTTAAAAATGTTGAATGATGATGGATCTTGTATGGGCATTTCAGTATTTACCATCAGCAACGGAGAGGTATACGTTCTGCACTCCGCCTTTTCTTTCCACATGAGAACTCTCACATCTGTTTCAGAGACGGAAATATTATAAGTACTGCATCACGCAAGTTTAAAACGAAATATATTGCACGGGACGGTTGTCGTACTCGTCTCGGGAAGGTGTCGCTTGGAACATTATTGAGTCGGGTGGTTACTTAGTGGCTGGAACTTGATGCACGTCTGGCTGCTAAAATCATCCATGGCGTCCCAATTAATTCCTTGTTGCGTGAGGTCTGTAAATACACGTTTTTTAGCGTAATCAAACGGTATTCGATCGTTCTGATTGCACGAGAATTCCTTGGCAAATATAGTGACATACTGAATCCCTTGGCTATATAATACGGAATTACACCGTTGACCCATCGCGAGCGTTGATCCGTCAAACCACTCTGTGCCTTTTTCTTCTGTAAAGGGAACTTGAATAATCAGTATCAATTGTATTGTAAAGTGCAGACGGTCATGATACTGGTCAAAATTGCTAACATTAGTTAAACTTCCAGCGATCACAGCAAGATCAATTCCTATGATGTCGCCTTCAAAAAGCTGGTTATTCATCAGGTAGTTTGAGGGAACTGAAACAAAACCAACAAAAGCGTGTGAAAAATAAAAAAAAGTAATAATACCGGTATCTCACTAGTCGTATGAACGCATGTGCAAAATCATAAGACTGAACCAAACTAAATCTACTAAAATCGGAAAAACTGAAAATAAAAGCTGAAATTATTCAAATACTTTAAATGCAATTAAAGCAGGACCACAATTTTCATTTACTTTAGGAAAAAAAAGAAGAAATCCTCGCGTAATAATTTATATTTGACTAGAAGTAATTAAGTCGAATGTTTTTGCTAGTCTTAACATTTAAAATTTGTTCTGCAAATAGTAGTTGCGGACAATCAATAAATCAATTTAAAATCTGCAAAAATGTTATTTCGAAACACGTTTTTTCATAAAACTTCTTGTTTAGGTGTTCATAAACGACGGTTAACTACGTCCCTAACTTGCCTCGTTTAATTAAAAGAGTGAACTAACCGATAGACGAAATCAATGCGGTACTCGTTGTAATTGCTTAGACAACAGTTGGCTCCGGGGTGGTTCCTTAAAACGCAGCAGAGAAATTGCTAAATAATTATCACAAATGTGGCTGGAGCGGGACTTGATTCGTGCGCATAAAATGCCAGAAATAAGCTTATTAAATTGGTTAACCCTCTGACACCTTGTGCACAGTTGATACGTTTGCCACGCCCCATATCACCAGCCATGGCTCAATGTATTGGAAAGTTTATTTATCGGTAACTTATATTGATTTTTTGTGCTTTTAAACTCCGAATTGGGTCCGCGGGAGGGAGGGGGTGCAGTAGAGCAAATTTGACTGGGTAAATACCTTATGGTTATTGATTCACTGATGTGCCTTCGTTCGTACTTGCATATCCTTGACAAAAACATGCTTGAATCTTGCGAAGTTTCGGAATTGGTTCGCATTTCCCGCTTATCAAATTTTCAAGAGCACAGGATTGTGCACATGCCTCGTCATTATCATCGCAGGAACCAATATAAGTTTTGCTGATACATGGCTTCGGCTTCGTTGTCGTGGCCGTTGCAGCATGAAACGCTTCTTTTTCGGCTTTCGGTAGTTATTTTTTGTTTTCATGTTCACTTACCATCCTCGACATGAAAATAGTACCAGCTCCCGATTACACAAATTGAAATATAAAAAATCTTTTCCATTGAATACATGGTCGCTATGCGTAAGGAACTCCAAAAGAACCGCAGAAAAGCCTTCCGATTGCGGTGGCAAAATAAATTCTTCAATGACAAACGCTTGCTACGCGAAGTACCACGCAGAATATATAAACTACCGTGAGGCATCTGTGACGTTTAGAAACAGGACATGAAGATCAAAAGCCTCAAACACACAATACTGGCGATATTTTATTTGTCTGTATTGTTAAACTGAATTAAAAGTTCCCCTGATGCGTCAAACTCGCTTGCTTTGTCAATCACAATCACACCTTGCAATGCCCGGGGGCGTCTCTCCGATCCGGCTGCTGCAATTCATCACAATAAATGTCAAAAGCATGATGATTACGGTAAGTACGTCAAACCGTCTGTTCGCACGCTAATTCCACAGCACGTATATGAGTGATCTGACCAAACCAGCAGACGGTACATGCAATATTAACGCATGGAAATGTTATCGAGCAAATTGCGGCCCGACAAGACCGACCGACCATCGTGACTACTTTTTCCACCGACAATCCTCCTTCCATCGTGACCGGCCGTTTTCCAGCCACGTGCAGTGCGTGCAGGTCTTTGTGCCTCTCTTCAGTTCCCGACACTGACGGTCGTTCGACTCCAGCGGCGAACTGTCGAACTGTCGGGCGCTGGTCGCCGGCGACGGAAGACACTGTTCGTTCCAGATGGTCCGCGGACCGGAGACGGTGTAGCAGCGTGTGCAGGAGAGACCTTGATGGTTAACGATGTTTTCGCAGGGTCGCGAGGTTGCCGCGACCGGCTCCTCAAAATCCGGTTCGCGTGTGAGACACCGCTGCTTCCAGGTGGACGCGCCATTGCCGGTGGAGGTCGTGCAGGTGCGGCAGTCCTGGCGGGAGATGACGGCGTCCACGCAGGTTCTTCGGGGACCGGGCTGGAGGTACGACGGCCAAACTGTGAAATAAAGTAGGCGCCGGTTAGATGACCATAATCAACACGAGACGGAGAATGTCACAGCATCCGTCAGGCCGTCGGTCTACTTGTCGGACCTTCCGTCGGATGTTTAAGGGACCATTCATCGACCCTCTCGGTCGTTCTCTCGCTGTTCCACCCGTCGGTTAGAATCTTCGTTATGCCATCCATCGGACGGTTTAACGGACAGAGCTGTGCGCGGTTACGAAAACTGGATCCCCCAATCGCACCGCAGCTCAATATACTAACCGTAAACCGCACCGCACCGCGACATTAAATAAAAACCGCACTGCCGCAGACCGCGGATCACAAAATTGAAACCGCGAACACACCGCGAAAACCGTAAATATTATCAGAAGTTGTCTCCATTACTGTACAAGAACAAAATGTAGTCCGCCTTATCCGATTTGAGACTAGACCGCTCATCGTCAATCACAAAACCGGACTTATTAAACAACCGCTCACTCGCTACACTGCCGGCTGGTGTAACCAAATACTTCTTCGCTAATTTGGCCAGGCCAAGTAATTGTCTCTCGTTTGCCTTCCAGAATTCAGCATTTTGCGGTTTGCGGCGATTAAAAAATGGGAAATCGTAACCGCAGACATTTAAACCGCAACCGCACCGCAGACCACGAGCAGTCCAAAACCGCACCGCCGCGGACCGCCGCGCGGTTTGCGGGGGTGCGGTGCGGCTTGCACACCCCTAAACGAAAACCTTCCGTTAGACCAGTCGTCGGGTATTTCTTCGGTGATTCATGACTGTCTTACGTTTCACTCTTCATGTTTTCCCTACCGCAATGGATCCTTTTGTCACACCCTTCCGTTGAATCGAGGATCGGGTCTACCGTCAATCCTTCCGTCGGACGGCCAGCGAATCGTCAGCTCCGCTACCGTTCGTTAAGTCATTCTCTGACCCAGCGCCAAATTTTTGTCAGATCTGGACTAGATCTGGTGAAATCCCATATGCGATCTCACGAGATCTGGCGAAATTAACGTACTATTCTTGGCAAGAGTGTTGGGTGAGAAATCCGGCAGTTCTCGCCAGAAAGCTCTTAAAAGTCTCTGACGAGATCTCTGCCAGATCTCACTAGAATGGCCAGCTACAATTTCACAACAGAAATATCTGATGCATTTCTGGCAAGGAAGTCCTCGTGTAATTCTGGCCAGAAAGTTTTGTGTAATTCCAACTAGAAAATCCGCTTTTAATTCTGCTCGAAATTCAGCCGATTTTTTTTGGCATGAGTCTCGTGTGATTCTCACCCAATTCTCACTTGCTTCTGGTCA
>LRSR01004200.1:0-23236 GCA_001579985.1 Hypsibius dujardini
GTTAACGTTCATAAACGAAAAACTTTCATCGGCAATCTTCTCCACTCCTATCGCGAATAAGGAAAGTAATTATTAGGTTGATTGTTTGATAATTTTGACAGACTGGTCGTTCGAGATTTGCGAAATCTTGTCATTGTCGTATACCGCTGTTATTTTATCCGTTGAGGCTGGTGTACAAAAACTCATATTTCTCTAATCACGGTTTGATAATACGTATCTATAAAAAAAAGTTGGGCCCAATCTCAGACTCACACAGGTAAATATTCCCTTGTGAGATTACGCCTAACTTTTTTTCATAGATCGATCTATTTAACTATGATTTAAAAAGATATGACTGGTCTCCTTCGGTTCTCTGTTCGAGATGGAAAAAATCAGGGAAGATTCTTATTGCGGCAGCCGCTTTAAAGCTTTCATCATAGCATTGCTTAATTGAATTGCGAAAACTATGTCGTTCGTTTACCCATTTAACGGTTCAGGCAAAAAAACTCGACGCGTAAATCATTCGACAAACGAGTCGGAGCCGCAGAAATTATAATCGGCATATTCAAATCCGTTCAAATAACAGTTAAAGCAGAGAGTTTTGGTACACCAGCAGCAACGAATAAAATGACAGTAGTATACGACAACGACAAGATTTCGCAAATCTCGAACGACCAGTCTGTCAAAATCATCAAACAATCAACCGAATAGTTACTTTCCTTATTCGCGATAGGAGTGGAGAAGATTGCCAATGAAAGTTTTTCGTTTATGAACGTTAACTGTATTGTATTTGGTCAATCAATCAACGTTATTGCAAAAGCATTAAAGTGACTGCCGTAATAGGAATCTTCCCCAATTTTTTCCATCTTGAACGGAACCGAGGGGGACTTGTCATATTTTCTAAAATCATGGTTTGATAGTACGTATCCATAAAAAAAGTTGGGCCCGATTTCAAAGTAACACAGGTAAATATTCCCTTGTCAGTCGCCCTTAATTAGGAATGCTACTGAGTTGTGCTATGGTTTAATAGTTGAATTTCAGAGTGGTTTAAGACACGGACTACCCTATGCGATTTCGGAGTCCTAGAAATAGGCTCACCTAGGCAGATTGATCGTATTTAGATTAACGTACACAAGTCTAAACCGTCTGCCTAGCCTATTGTTAAGCACCGTTAATCGGATCGTAATGAACTCTTATGTGCTATATTAAACAGATTTGACCTTGAAAAGACGGCTAGTGTGTGGGACGTCCGATTTTGAACATCAACAGTCTTCCAATATCGCAAAATCATTCCTATAAACTGTTGTATCCAAAATCCGCGTAAAATTTTTTTGTTTACAAATGGTAAACTAGTTCGTACGCATGCAAAAGCATTCTATTTTGTTTTTGACGGCAAGATCATGTGGCAAAAATTTCCTAAAAGGAATGTGTAGTTATACGAAAATGGCGGCACGGATGCAACAAGGAATCACATTTTAACTGAAAACTTCTTAATTTTAGGTTTTTTAACTTTTTAAGTTTTGCAATGATAACGGGGAAATAAAACGCAGGGTGCATATTTTATTTTGGTGGCTTTGCGTGTTCATAAGACGTTTTGCAATAAGAGTCTCCAATATATATTGAGGTTTAGGACAACGGCTAACGCGATTGATTTAGCCAAAAAATAGTTTTTAAGGAGAATTGAATGCTATAATTGAAACAATTTTTGAAAACAAGACTGAGATGGAATGCTCGTGTGCGAGCACTGTTTGAAGCTACAACAGAAATGAAATCCGGAATAGGAAAATAAAGTAAAGTGATAGTTCTAGTTGTGGATAGAATGAAAAGGTCAATTTAATATTTATTTCCAAAAATTATAAATTCTCAACAATATTCTTTTTAAAGATCCGCGAACATGCGTTATGTAAATCTACCCGCGGTTTGCAAAACCGAGCCAGCCACTGAAGTATTCTACGGGGTAAAGGCGTTTAACTAAACCGTTTTAAAAATCGTAATCTAACCAAGCCGGCAGGCTAGCAGGTGGCACATAAGTCGTATCTGCGTAGTCAACCCAGGAAAATGGCCGAAGTGGCACCTCTACTGGACTGATTGCTCACTTCTGGATTGCGATCTTCCCTACCTTTTTGGACCCAAATTTGAACCGGGAGGCTTATGACGAGCTAAAATGGATCAGAGAATTTTTTGAATGTTTTCAAGCTATCTACCATGGAATGGCAGGACTGCAGCGCCGGGAAATCAACGTTGAAAAAAACCGGCCGGGTTAAATTAAGATTTCTAAAACGACCTGGTTGAACGCCTTTACTTCATACTGTAAAAAACATGTGACAGAAGCAAAACGCTACGGACAACCGATAACCGAAAAGTAGCTACTGGTGGCGAAGAAACAACATGAAACCATGTCGACAACAAAAGTTATCTCACGATAATACCCCAGCGCGAATTTGAGTTTTCAGATTGCGGGCTGCAAGCCCGCGCACAACGAAGTTAAAACGGCCGCACACCTTATTGCAAACTTCAAAATGCAAACATTTTTACGGGCTGAGCGATATTCGTCTTTAATATCAACAAATTTATTGCCTGTTAGTAAGCTCATGCTTTTACGAGCTGGTAAAACGGATGAAAAATTTGCTGACTACTTATATTGTGTTCGTAAAATTCAAGCAATAATCATTGCCTTTTCAATCAGGCAGGATGTTTGTTAACTCAGCGAGCCACAGTTTAATTCACTATATGCTTAATTTCGCCATCTCAAAAAGGGGGTCGAATCAGATTTATTTTAGCTGTACTCTGATGTATCATATTCTAACAATTTATGTTTTCCAACGATGTGATCATATCGGTCAAGCAAAAGTGCGGTAAGCCCACACACACATATTATATGTGAGTGTATACCATATAGCATGAATAAAGTGACTCAAAACATAAATAGTGCTTTGCATTATTTTTATAGGTTAATGTCGTTCCAGTTTTAAATGTGATAATTCCGCCCAAAAAGTATGATGTATCATTGTAGTTTGTTATTCACTTATGAAGTTTTTAATAAGTCTAAGTAGACACCTTTGCAGAGGTATTTGATTCACAAAAACAGATTAACGCTTCGGTATGAGCCCTGAGAGTTTACAAACAGATTCCATTCTAAATCTCTCTTTAGTCTCCTATGATTAAAGTATTGGCCTTGCAATTGTTAACTTCAGATGAATGAAATGCATCCCCTTCTCAGGAAACATACTTCCAAGACGTGATTGCAAAAAGATAACCCATATGTTACAGTGTCAGCGGCATATTCTGTTTTTGTTTTACGACGGCTAGTCATTTACGCAAAACTGAAACGGAGGTTAAAAACACAGCAGATAGCCGTTAAAAGTCCACGGGTGCATATCAGAGCTGTGCCGCTAATTTAGCGGAGGACTTTAGCGGCCGCTAAACCCGCTAAACCGCTAAGCTTAGCGGGATTAGCGTTAGCGGTTAAGTTCGTCAGCGTAGCGGTAATTCCCATTAGCGGACGTAGCGGCAATGAAATTAGCGGTGCGGATTTAGCGGTCTTGTTGCGTTAGGAAGAAATAATTCAAATAACAGTATGAGGGAAAGTCTGTATTTCGGCTCGCCCTCCACTTGGTCGATAAATCGGCTCACTCAAGGGTTTTCTCTTTAATGGCAACTGCTTGATTGTTTGATTTGCTGTACTATGTCTTAGTATACTATGGCACTTTTGGAAACCAAACAATCAAGCAGCTGCCACCAAGAGAAACCCATGAGTGAGCAGATTTATCGACCAAGTGGAGGGCGAGCCGAAATATAGACTTTGCCTCATACGCGTCACATGTGAGACTGCTCAGCTTCGCAATAGCTCACGTGACACGTCCAACTGGAAAAAGTGCTTCTTGTAAATGTAAAAATAGCTAGACTTTTCAAAGCACTATCTCGGGTGTTTAACGTTGGCGCGCGCATCGGTATTCACAGAGAGCCTGCTCAATGTTATGAGATTATTTCTTTCACCAATCTCTAGAGCTGCCAAAGCGTCAAGCTAGAGCTTGGACCAAAGCTTCAGGCTTCTAATGACCGTGACTTTGAAAATCTGCTTTTCAAGAACGTCAATAGCGATCTGCTAGATTACCAGTGCCGCGTTAAGCGAAAGGCATCTGAAATGGATTTATAGACTAATAAAATTAGCGGGTTTAGCGGGTTTAGCGGTGCGGATTTTTCGACGATTAGCGTTAGCGTAGCGGTCAACATGATTAGCGTAGCGTTAGCGTAGCGGGAGTCTGAAACCTTTAGCGGCACAGCTCTGTGCATATCCTTTCACATGAAAGGGTTGCCGATTGAGGAAGCGGCTGTTCGTGCTACGCGGGCATTAATATCAGCCGTCGGAGAGACACGCGTTTTGTTGAAGATGGGTTTCAATAACGCTTTTGAAACCATCCGAAGGGACAAAGTGCTGCACTCCGGTTACACGTGTCGCACCTTTACCCCCTGGTGTGGCAAATGTGGCTGTTCCATTCCAAGCAGTTCTTTGCCGAAGTCTGGCTTTCCTCGTAGTGTGGTGTTCAGCAGGGCGACTCAATCGGCTGTTGTTTGCGCGGTGGCTCGAGATTTTTTTAAATCCATGCTTTTGCCTCTCAATAGCTGATACCTAAACGACGCCACGGTGAGTAGAACGGTGGCGATGGTGATGTAGGACCTACTCTGCGCGCAATGCATGAAGGCGGAGGCCGGACAAGAGCTCAGCAAGAAATAATGTGAAGTTTTTCTCTACGGCGGCGGCAGATAATCTAGAGCGGCAACGGCTTTGCTGCATCATATTGAACCAGCTTTTCAGTTTCCATCATCGGAGGAGCTCAAGCTGTTAGTGCACCACTCCATGCAGCGCGCTTTGGAGTTGCCATCGAGAAGAGAACGAAGGCCATCAGTCTATTCACTGGCCGTTTACTGTTGTTGCCTGCTCACTTATCCCTCTTTCCTCTGAAGAACTGCATGGCGGTCCCGAAAGTGCTCTACACACTCCGTACCTCTTGGTTGGGATGAAATCGGACAAGCTGGCGAAACTGGACATGGTTATCCGTATATGCTTGCCGACCATTACAAACACCAACATTGACCGACGAAGTGTGACAACGAGCGACTCTTCTCGTCAACAGAGGAAGTTTGGGCATTCGGTAGACGGTTGAACTATCTCACTTGGCGCATCTCGCCTCAGCTTAATTATCCATCACTTGATGCAGCAGATCTTTCCTGGCGTGGACCTGGACGACGCGACAGCAAAACCAGCACGCCGATGGGAAGCAGTGACTGGCATACCCATTCCGGTCGAATCGAAGACGCAGAAATGGTGGGACACTTCACTGAGTACGCAGTGCAGATAATTCTGACAACCGCCACCGACATAGACAAAGCGCTATAATAAGCGGTGGAGACCAAAGATTCTGGAGCATGGTCGAACAACTTGCTTATTTCCGGTCTAGGCAAGTTACTGGGCGACATTGCGCTGCTAGAAACAGTTGCATTGTGGCTCGGGGTGTTATTTGTCCTCTTCACAAGTGCAAATGCAGCAAGCAAGTCGATGAGGATGTTTACAAAGAACTCTCCTGCAGGTTCAGTTTGGGTCGCCATAGCCGGCACTCTTCGTTGAATGAAGTGTTGAAAAGCAAGGCCTTAGTGTGAGACGTCACTGTTTTGGACATCATGGCACCCTCCCACATTGGAGGCTCGATTGCATCCTCAGGCAAAGTTGCCAATGAGGTTGAGATGAGCAAGCATCAAACATACCCAGACTTAGAAGGGCGATTCATTTTTTTTTCAGTAACCTTGGAGACGTTTGGGGGAAGGAAGCGAAAGACCTGATTGTGAAAATCGCTGTTTACTGTTTATCTGTTTTGCTGTTTTCTTCTCTGTTTATATATCTATGATCTGTCTACCTGTCTATCTGTCCTTTCGTTTGTTTGTGTCGGTCGGTCTGTCTTTTTTCAGACAACAAACAAACAAACAAATGGACATATACATTAGGCAGACACTTAGACAGTGAGACAAACAAGTAGACTATAAAATGAATGGTAGACGAATATGTGAAACTGCAAAATGTACTATCATACTTGACAATATTTTAGCCAGATGTGCGATTATACAGAAGCGTAAGCATGCGAAGTTGGGACAGTTCAAGTTTTGTTAATTTAAATCAACAGCTATCAATCCACAAACCATCCATGGTGTCCAATAAACAAAGGGGCTCGTTCGATTTCAAAAAACACCTCTAAATTTCTCTTCTCTTGCGAATGTCAAAAAGGAGTTAGATTTGAAATTACGGTAGTAATTTTTTCTCCATTCGAAACAGGCAATGGTTTATTAAGACGGATATGTCTCCATTTGACTTGAAACTCCGCCCAAACATGCAACCCTATTTCGTAATACCCGGATATTTTATTATTCTGCAAAAGATTCAGCTGGTGCGCACTTGAGATGGAAAGCCACAGCAGACAGGCGGTCCATCTTGAATGCACCGAAACAAAATTTCAATTAGTTTGCAACAGATAGCAGCCTCTGTCTACTTAGCTAGCTCTAAACGAATCAAAACATTGCCTGAACGAAAATCTGGTGAAAAAAGGGATCATTTATGTAAAAAAGATTCAAAAGAAATGAATTGCCAGACGGCCTTTTTTCAAAGCATATTTTTTAGGGCCCTACAAATTTTCGCCGTTTGGATTACTCAGAATAGTTGAATTTCGCAAGAAAAGCCTTTTGGTGAGAGATCCGTATAAAGACATTCAATTTACAAGTGTTCGAATAGTTAATGTTTAGCGGAACACTAAAAAAATAATCTTGAAGGTTGAGAAATTCGGGCTAACAAATACTAGAATCTGATGCCATAGTTATTGAAAAAAGCTAAAAAAGTCTTCTTTGGCTGTTCATTCATTTGCATTTGACAGAATCGGATTCTGGACTTCCCAATGAACACGTTATTGAAATCGGATTGAAAAATACATTTTTTTAGTGTACTGCTGTTTGGTTAAAGTTCACCCTCCGGTATAGGAATGGGCCTTTTGCGGAACAGCGCTTGACCACTATTCATTTCAACCAATTTTTAAATTTAAGACGTTTTTCATATGACTCACATAACTCTTTGTGCTTAAAACAAAGTAAAGATATCTCGAGATCTTGAACGAGGGCAAGGGGTCCAGTTGACGATGTACAATCATGCTCTTCATTTTCTTCAAACTGGGACAGGAGGCGGAATTAACAGGTGACATATGAGACGAAATATGATGCCATTGAAAAATGCGACTTAAAAACCACTGTTATCCTTTTGCATGATTTAGACTCTCAATGAACATGCCAATGGATGAAAAGAAACACTAGACGGGAATGGGTACGAAATCTATACCTAAGCGTTTCTGGTCCAGTATTTAGAATGAATGGTTTCATTTCTACTGGTATGACAGTCATGAGCCAGGCGCTCCCGCCAGAAATCAGAACTCAGATCCTTGTAGAGACACTTGATCTTACCCACGGTCTCCGGTTTGGTGTTGTAAGTCTGTCAATAGGTCTAAAAAATTAAAAACTAAGACGGGATTGAAGTCAATTTGAATTAGGAATTAGAAATTAGGAATTGACTTCAATCGCGGCAGCCCAATAATCCAAAATCAAGCAAGTTATTTGTCAATCAATGGCGTTACATATCTAAAAGGGTTGACTGCTTCTCAGTCACTCGTCCTCTTCCACCTTCAAATCAAGTATATCAATCCGTGGTTGATTGAATCAGAACAGCTAAAATAATAAAGGTCGTAGCAGCTTCCTTAGACACTGTAGATTCTATGTGATTCAATGTGCATTTATGGTTTGGAATTACTTCAGTACTTCCAAACATTTTGCAAATCTGGGTAGTTCTAGACTTTCCTGTCGATCACTTTTCCTCGATAGGGCGTCATGACCGTGTTGACGCCATACATCGCAAAGAACCCGCGCCGCGCCTACGAGCAATCCAAACAGACCGAATCATGCTTCTTCGTGCCATTTTCAGTCTCAGTGAAAGCCCAGCGTCGCCCAGATTCGTTCCCAATCTTGAATCACAAAAACGTATTTAATAACAGTGGGTTTTGACCGATTGATCAGTATACAATTACCTAATCTGGTAGCAACACTAATTTTTTTTGTTGATTGATGAGGGGCATGTCATATAGAGGATATTTGACATATGGAACATGCCTGAGCAGTTATGACATTGTCTGCTTGAATTCGTCGATAAGCAGTTGCATTTTTGTAAAATAAAAAGCTTCATTCAAAATAATTTAAAAAGGACTTTGGGGAATGAATAAAAATTTGAGCAAAATCGGTTGACAACTGACCACAGGCGAGTTGGTAATGTGTAACGCACTTTGAAGTATGGAAAAATTGGCTCACTGACAAAATGCAGAGCGATAAGCATGCTCTCCGGAAAGCTGCTTTCTACAATTTTTTTGGCAGTCAAACTCCTCTTGTTACACTGAAACGATTAAAACACTTTCGGAGTTTTCGCACCTTCAATTCATACTGTGTGAAGATACTTTCCAGAGTTCGGAAGAGGAAGAAAGACGCTGAGAGATATCTTCAAGACGTCCTGCAACGCCTGTGACCCCTTAGAGTACCGGAGCCGTTGATCGCTACATCAGCAAGAATCCCCGTACTACCAAGGAGGAGATTCAGGTTGAAATCGGCATCGACTTTGCTGCTCTGGATATTATTCTGCACCAAATTGAGTATCAGAAAGCTTTGTGCAAAACGGGTTTCTCATACAGATATGTTCCCTTTTTACGTTCAAAAATGTCTGCAAAAGATGGTTCAAAAGCTGTGGAAGAAACGCCCGAATTTAGGAACCCGAGAAATCTACGTGTTGTAGGTTGGTAAAGCGCGCCATTGTCCCAAACTTTTTTGCTTTTGTGTGAATTTGACTATTGCCAGCATTATGTATTTGAAAAATATTATTAAATAGGCCGAAGACGATCTAGCTTTGCAGGGGGTGTGCTTTATGTGCGCGACTGTTTTTCGGCTCTGCATTTGATTGATTGCTCGATTGTATACTTTCCGTTTGCAGGACAACGTGTCGTGCCACACGTTTGCACTGGTCAAGACCTTTCTCAGCAAGCATAAACTGGCTATTTTTTTGCATCTACCGTATAGTCTAGATTTGGCACCTTCAGAGGGAATTTTTTTTCCGAAGCTGAAAGAGGTGTTCAAAGAACAAAAGGTTTTGAATCAAAGTTTGCTCAATGGCGCGGTTTCACGTGGCCTACAAGACCTCTTCAAGAACGTCTTTCTGTTTGTGTTCCAGCAGTGGCTGGTCCGATCGTAGAAGTGCATCCATTGTGACGGTGAATTAATTGAGAAATTTCAGTGAAATACCGATTAAAAATTCAAAGCTGAATTTGTGGAAATTTTACTTGCAATCATTTCAAAATGCCCCTCGTATTGCCAAAACGAGCCTCTTGTTGAGATTGTAGCTATCGATTGTCGCTCCGTCCTTCCCCGGGGAACTCGGATTACTGGAAGTCCGTTTACTGTTGGTCCGCTGTAGTTTTGTGCTAGGCCAGAGACGCGCGGACTGATACTAACACCATAGGCCTCCCGCATTCTCTGAGCTGGTAATGCTACTTGCGTCCAGGCTGGATGCTGCTTGTGTTGAGACTAGAATCCTTTTACCTTTACTTGTTGTATACATCGCCTTCTCTCAAAGGTCAAAGATGCAAAATCTTGGAGACAGACAAATTCAAAAAACACAAATGTTGGATTTTTTTCTCAAAAAAATTCAGAATGGCAAGAAGGCTGGAGCAATAAATATTTTTCGAGACTATATGTGTCAGGTTCAGTAGGAATGGAAAGCGCCTAAATGCTACGATGTCACCTTGTTTTACACTACGAGAGGTTATAGTCCTACGCAAGTCTCAAACATTCGCCCCGCTAGGCTCTCTGCCGTCTATTCGTTTCAGTAGGCATTTCATCTCATATGTACAAACAACATTGCAAGCTTGAGTTGAAAAATTGCATTGGAAACTTGGCTGAACACATTCAAAAATGTGTATATAATAATGTGGTAATGAAACTATTTTTTGGTGTGTATTCCTAATTAAGGATACGAATCTTTTTCTAACTTTACCGTCTAATTTTAAGCTGATATTCTTCTAAAAAGTTTTTATCATGTAAATGTTGATTATCAAAACTCTGCAAATATTACCTGGAAGAATAGTTATCGGCATTTTTTGGGCTCTTCAGCCCTCTTTTCTCCAAATTCTGCAGCATGTTTTTATTTCAAAATGTTTTTATTCAGACGATGGTTGTGCCATTTTTTTTACATTTTACAGTTATGAAATCAGACATTTTTGTAAGAGGAAGAATGAACATGACAATTAGTGGCGCCCTCCGCCACCCCACCGATTCAATCCATGTACCAATTCAACTCATAGCGTTTGCCTGGTATACCCGGCATAACAGGCATGCCCGGCAAACGGCATACCCAGACATAAAGTAAATAAAATCTAATTTCAGAAATCTTTGGTTGATAATTTAGCCATATCGGCTACATAAAATCATCAGAAACTTTAACAAGCGCCCGCAGAATAACCATTCATCGTAGTCAGAGAGTAACCTAAGGGAACATTCGGTGCTCGAAGTAGCAAACCGAAAACCAATGTTAGGAAACAGGTTACCGACTGAGGCTTTTCATTTTTTTGACGGTGACCAATAGGTTTTACAATTTTTGAGACAGGTGACCTAATGGTTTTAGGCGGGTGACCACTAAAACTTTAATTTTTTAAACGGCTGGCCATTAACGGGTTTCGAGAGGAGTTATTCTGACGGTGTTTACTACATTTCGCAGTTGTAACGATAATCGGGGGTACTACTAACAGGGAACCAGAACAGTAGCCGAAACTCCGATCTCCTGAAATGTTTTTTGCAAATAGTGCAGTTTCTTGCAGTAACAATACTTCAAAGATTTTTGCATATAATTTAATCTGCAAACGAGCTGAGATCTGAGCGGGAAAAAATTCGAAAGTTCCCCAATGGCTCCACGGAGTTTCTCATTCGACTCAACCATTGGTTGTTTGATTTATGCTCTAACAAAACTAATTTTATTTTTTTCATTACTCTTATTCACACATTTCAACAGCTAGTGTTTTTTAAATAATAAAAGGCGTCAATTGGTAATTTAGGGAAATGTTCTAAAATAATTATGCGAGTAGGCACTGGGATTGAATTAAAAAAAATGACGACTAGCCAGATCATGCAATGTTATAAGACTTTGATCGATTAAACAAATCAAATTTGGTTTAATCAAACAATCAAGCAATAAAACATGACACTTTGAACCATCTACTGATTGTTAAAAATGCCAAAAGAGGGATTTTGATGCTTGAATTATCATTTTTGTATTTAAGAAATTTAAATTTAAAATTAAAATTAGAATTTCTATTTTTTGGAAAATGTTTGAGCATCCAATGCAGCAAAACTAAACGGATAATTAAAATTTTATAAATGAAAAAAATGTGGGTAAAGTGGCAATGCCGCTCAAATTTTGTATATCTCATAGGGAGAGATAGGGGTGGGGTAAAAGAAAGCAAAAACGACGCTGGACTGGGAAATTTTTTGCTAAATAGTCGAGGCCTCCGCACGCTCTCGAATGAGAGTTACTTGTACAACTGTACCACTTGTCGTCACATGGCCAGTGGCCAAGCTAATCGGTGCTTAGCTCAAACTCGAATCATTTATTTGTGCTTTCTATTTTAAGAGCAGTTTTAATTCTGCCTCACAGTATTGAGGCCACTTGTGTACTGTACTACTTTCTTGATATTGTGCACTATAAAGTTGATTATTTTTCCTATTTCCCTTTTTTTTATCAAGATCAATTCACTTAATGTATGCCGGCGACTGCCAGAGTTTAAAGGCACCGGCAAATTTTAATACAGTGCTTACTGGTGTCAAATTATCTACCAATTCAGTCTTTCTTCTGGCAAAGAAATAATTCAAAAAATTAAGAAATGTGATTGTTCTCATCCTTTTAGTTATCAAGTGTAAGCTGGGTTTTCTGACTTTTTCGGAAAAAAGAAAGTACTCCTCCGTATCAATAACAATAAAACATTTCCATACATAAATTTGTGGCTTATACACTTTGACGCTTTTTAGTTATGTTTTTAAAACCTTAAAAAACCTGAAGCCCACTTGCAAGTTTTGGCACAAGCCCTTTAAAATTTTAGGCTAGTTGTGATGTTTGTAGAATAATAGAATATGTCGCGCATAAATCACTAGCTGGTATGTTGCCACAGCCGTTTCCTACTCAAACGGTGGAATAATGGAGCAGTTAATGACATTTGTCTCTAGTTGACCTAGGCCACATATATTTAGCGGTGTAATAATAAAACAAAAATTGTACTTGTAGATCGTTTTGCGGTCTTCTGTTCGATGGAATAATGAATGAATCAAAGGTGACGGGTTGCTGCAAGGCCCAACGGCACAACCATCTTCCTGCTGCAGCAGTCTAATAATACAATAATCTCCATAGGCTACATTTTTAGAGCAAAAATACAACCATTCTCCTGCTGCACCAATGGAATAATGGCATGTACTCTTTATCAAATATGCCACCGTCCACTCAAGCTGCCGTTCTTCCGCAATCTGATTTTCAGCCTGAAGCGTTTAATAATGAAAATCTGTTCGTTTTTTTATGCCTATTGTATGTCTATTGAAAATCATCTTCAATAATATTCGGTCAGCCTTTGAGTTATGCTATAAACTTGCTGTTACAAACGTTTTTGCTATGCCCTTGAAATAGTACGGCCGTCCAGTTTTGAATTCCGCTATTAAAAATGTTTAAAAATATATGTAGATAAGCCAGACTAAAGACTGATAAGTATCGACGTTTTGGGTGTATAAACCTTCCATATCAGGTTAAGGTTAAGCCAAAAAAATGAGGACAACAAAATGACATTTTTGTCAGATCACAAATACGCGAAAATGTGAGTTTCCAATTTATCAAGAGTCGCCGATCCTTAAATACAGCAGTGGGTAACTGGAAATATATAGATTAGCTAAAATGTTCAATTTTTATGCCATTTAATTAGAAGCTTAGTTCGAGTATGGCATAAAATAAATTTGTACCCGGGGAGAGGGGAGGGGGAGGGAAGTCACATTTTGGTGAATGTTTTTTTTCAGTTCTTTTACTAAGAAAAATGTTGGTGAACAAGTTCTCGAGTCCACATGTGAGTAATTCTTAGACCGTTTGAGCTAGTCTTCAAGTGAGACCGGGGGGGGGGGCACGTTATATTCTCTAATAAAGAATTACGATAGACGTCGATGGGAAATAACGAAGATAAGTAAGCGTTTTTTTGGGCGAACCATGCTTTGGGAAGATGTTCCATAAAGAAGTTTTTTTGTAGATAGGTCGCAAGGAAAACACATTTTTCCGTAGACTGAAAGTCCGTTCGTGTCTCCATGGTGCGCCCATGGTTCCAACCAGTGTCTGCTCCTCCGTCCCTGCGACCGTCCCTGTGAACATCTGCCGCCCATGTCTCGCTCAGTTTATGTGAAATTGTCATGTAACCTATCACTTATCCGTGCTTCCATCCGTCGATCGTTAATTTCCTATTGGTGTTTGCAAATCTTCTGTCCGTTCATCCGTTCTTTTGTTGTTTCGTCTGTCGGTTCGTTGTCTGTCTGTCTGTCCATCGGTCTGGCCATTCGTTGGTCCATCCGTCCAACCGCCCCTTTATCCTTGCGACATTCGGTTCGACTCTCCGTCTAGCCGTGAGTCTGTTCATTAATCCACCCATCCGCTCGTCCGTCTGTCTACCGGTCCGCCCATTCCTGTTTAATTCCATCCGTTTGTCCTTTCATTCATTCTCCCGCTCTTTCATCCGTCCCTTCTCGGCTCGTTTATTCGTCTTTTGGCTTTCAATTTAGGCGTTTGCTCGTTCGTCTATCCTTGCGTCCATGCGTCCACCCACTCAATTCCGTCCACCTCCGACAGTCCCTCGGCTTGTCCTTTGATCGAGTAGCATCTATCAGCTTTCGTCTAGCAGCTTCCTCGTTTGAAACGTATACTGTAGACCAAATCATCTTTCTGACCGCCCTTTTGTGTCAAGCCAGACGCACACATCCATTTATTATGTGTATTTTATCATAAAACGAGTCCGTTACAGGACAGTAAACCATACCGGATTAAATATTCATGCAAATACTTTTTGCCTTATGCCCCTTGTGTTTTTCGAAATTTCAGTGTTCAGAAAAAAGGAGTTTTAGGGCGACCAGTTTATAAAACGTGATTTCTTTTAGACCAGTCCTAAAAACGGTTGATGCAACCAAGACGAGGGATACGTACAATTGACAGCAATCGTAAAAGCTGAAAAGAACTGAACACAATCATGGTGTAGTTTAAGAAATGGCAGATTTACATTTGAGCGGGAATTACAAAAAGCTGGAAAAGTTATTGATGAAGTAATGCCCATTTAAGCACAAAATCAATCGGAGACGTGGCTATTTTCTGGTCATCACAGAGTTCGGTGCTTCACCACACGATCGATTGTTGGATTGGAAAATGTTATTTTGGCCTGTTTTGTAGAGGAATAAATTCTCCATCTTTTGGCTGGTTCAGGTTTAGATGGATTTGTGTCGTGGGGTTGGATCTGTTTAAGAAATCATTCACGATTAAGTTTCCACCCGGTATTTTTACCAATCCTAAATCTTGATCGAAACTTTAATGGCAAATTTAGCAGAGTCCTAGCCTATATTTAGCGCTTAAGTGATAACAGCAACCCAAACACGAAATGAGGCGAAACAAATCTGAAAATGACATCTTTTTAAACATTTCCTCAGGATATCATTTCAGCTGATCTACAATTTTGTACCTCGTTCGATCCTCTTGACAGAATATTGAATAATGAGTGTTGGTGGAGCTTGTGCCCCTGAAAATATGCAAAATCTTGCAAAAACTACGTTACGCTTCAATCGTTCTTGTGATAATTTATTTACTAGCGTTATTCTTTGACAATTCAACCCTTTTGACAAATCGTAGTTAAGCAATGCCTTTTCAAGCTAAGTCAACCAAACAGATTGACAAGTCAGCGATGGTGCAATGAAAATATTGCTTCCGGTTATACATAAACAGAGTTTTACAGACTCCGCGATAACATATAGAAAATTGTTGTAATTCACGACGAATTCCTAGCTTTACAATGCTAAAACCGGAAACTTAAAAAAGTTCACCTTCTGCAGATCAACTCCAGATTAGTTTGTGGAATCGGCTGGCTTGCGGAGATGGAGTTTGGTGCCCGACTATTTAGGATTATCACTGTGCTTTTGCTTTTAATTATTCTGATCGGCTTTTTAGAACAATTTACGGACACCTGGATATCATGCCTGCCCAGTTCGGTTGAAGACACTTGTTCAGCCATTTTTGACAGAGGTACTTTTGAGTTTGACCTGCATACCTCTCGTCAAATCTTTCGACCAAAAGGATGCAGGATACGGTATCGATCACTGAAGTATATATATACGGGTTTTAGCTAACATTGCACCGGATAAAAACGAGTTCATTATTACACCGCTAATCTGAATTACCAGAACTTTAATCCGCGTCTTCCATATTCGGCTTTCTGGTCTCAACATTTAGAGCAAGAAACTTGTTAAACTTTGGTTGTGAGGGAATAAGGTAAAGCGAGACATGAAGAGCATGAGGACGAGGCTCCGAAACTCGAAAGGGATACGAAATTTGTCAGAATTTAAGGATGCCCAAATTAGTCTTGACAGAATACCACGGTGTTCAAATTAGTTTGTTTTACTTATTTCGCGCTTTCTTCCTTTTTTATTTTATTTTGCGCATTGTTTGCTCTAGCGTAGAAGATGTTGAGATGTATCGCCGTGGAATGATTCGTGACTGGGGAGAAATTCAGCAGTGATAGGTTTAAAATCATTCACTTTTTAGGCAAAGTGGATTTCTGCATTAGAAACGTTATAATATACCTAGTTGTCGCGGAGTTTCACTGTTTAATGTTGTTTGTTTCAGCGAAACGGTCCATTGCATGCACGGTCTCGCTGCAAGATGGCGGAGGACGCCAGTGGTGGCCTTTGTTGGAGATTCCCGAATCAGGCAATTAAGGGATGAGTTCATTTATCAGATATCCGGAACTGACACGGATAACATTGCCAATAAAAAGCTCAAAGTCGATCAAGTTTGGTACGGTGGTCAATCCCCGAGAACAGAGGTTTGGCCATTGGCCGGGGTTCGTGTTCAGTTTGAATGGGCACCGTTCATCGCAAGTGGAATGGACTCTATTATCCGCTATGTGAACAGGACTCTCAATGGGAAATCACGTCCGCCCGACGTCTTGGTTATCGGGGCTGGTGTGTGGAAGGCGCGGTTGTGCGTTCAGATGCCGAAGTTATGGGATAGCTGTCTCGTTAAATATAAACAGTAAGATTTTTTTTGCGGGATGAGGATGGATAGAATTGTATTATGATCTAATGAATCAGCAAACGAGTGCGCGCATGACTTAAATATTCAGATAAGGCCAGCTAGACTCTGCTCTGAGTAATTCAAAGGAAGTTGATAAGAATTTGGAAACTAAATTTCACATGTCACGGCTCTCAAACGCCACAGAATAACCTCAATAATTCCCTGTTTGCACTCACAGCTTCTAATTTTCGCATAAGAATCTTTTAGTTAAATAAGCCTTCTTCTAGTTCTTAGTTTATTCCATTAAAACATTGGGATAAGATTCTTCTGATTAGAAATGCAATTTTTTAATTCAGTAAGTGTGATTTCTTGACAGATTTCAAAAACATTTCCGTTCTTCCTGATTTTCAGAATGAAAAATTGTTCTAAACTAAATTTTGAAATTATTCTGATAAAAGATAAAAGAACTTCATCACAACTTCCAACTATTATTTTGTCTCCTCGAAGTACCTGGCGCAAGCCAAACGTAAGTGTCTAGAATTTGAGGATTATTTCTGGCGATTTGAACTTTCAGTAAGACAAAGGACAGCGCGAATTTTTATATAGTTGGTGCTCGAGGATTTTTCCCACTCGAAATGCTTATGGATCATATCTGTTTTATTGCTACAGAAAAATAGTATTCACCGTGACATCATTTTGCAGGGCATTTAAGGATCTTCTGCCTTTACTCGCAGAGTTGTCAGCAACAACAGATGTTATCTGGCTCCCAATCGGCAGCGTTAATGAGACAACAATGCTCAAACGCGTTAACAGAGTTTTCAACGTTAGCATGACAAATGTGAAACTGGCCCTTTTGAATGAGGCGGTTGCGGAAGTGATGTCTTCGATGCCCACTGGCAGGGTGGAATACTGGTACTCATCTTGGTTAATTGGTCGCAAAATAAACGACATGCCGGATGGGTTGCATTTCGGCAGGGAATCTAAGTATCATTCTATTCAGCTGCTCACAAACAGAATGTGCAATTCATTGGACCACGAATTCCAGGAGAGAAAGTCGTGCTTGCGATTCTTGGAACAGTTCCACTTTGATGACCCATACTGCTGCACGGCGGTATAAAAATAATCAGACTGGTGATGCATTTGTGGAACCATAGCGATTTTTCAGACAATTGAATGTTCAATTTTTCCCGCAAAGTACTCACATTGTCACATATATTACGTTATCATGCTATATGAAGATTCTTATTATAAACAATCGGTGTAGTAATGACGGACTATAGTTAAATATTTCGTTGCTGTGATGCCATTCATACATTCCGACGTTCAGACATTCAAAAAAGTCTAACGTCCAGTATGTTAGGCCCTGTGTACTGGACTACGCCAAGAATTCCATCTCCTGGATAAAACTGGCCAGTCACAAAAACTGTGATGTCAAAAATTGAAATAACGAAAAAGTGCAAACACGGAAAACGAAAATTTAAAAAAATTAACTTAATAAATATTAATTGGGTAAAGAAAATTGGGAATTTGAAGTATTAATTCTGAACTGATTTCGCTTTTCATTATTTCAAATTTTGTAGTTTTCCAGTTTTCGTTTTTCGTTTTCGTTTTTTCAATTTTCCTGTAGAGCGTAAAGTTGATCATGATGGTGCAGTTACAGTCCGTGGTGTGCCAGTGCCAGACAGCGAAGGGGGGGGGGCACAGTTGCCCAAATCGTTGTGCTGGCTGGCACAAACACACCACTGACCGTTCGTTAAGTGTACCAGCATAATCAAGCCGGCGTTTGCGATCGGCTCTCTGGCCTTGTGGCCTTGTGGAGAATGGAAACTTTTGCAAAATGGGTTCATGATGATTGGTTCAGAATTGAGGTTTTCTTTCGGGTTTCGCTTGGTCACTCTCTCTGCAAGTGCACGGGTAGCACGATAGCGTTTAGGCATTTCGATTTGGAGGTCGTCCCCCCCCCCCCTGCAAAACACAATTAACATTATTTAAGCATGCAGACGCAAAAATCGTACCTCTACTCTGCCTTGACTTACGCAAATAGGAAGCCAGCTAGCCAGCTCCACAGCGTAGCCCTCCAAACCCCGCCCCTACAATAATCCTCCGTTTCCTCTCTCCTTAAGCCTCATCCAGCCGTCTGTCGAAAAGTAGCCTTGGCCAAAGCTCCGCAAAACCAGAGAAAGGAGCGTTTGCCGGACGACTCTATCAATATGTCCAAACACAGCCGGTTAAAGTCATCAATCAAACGAATCTCTCACCTTTCATGGCCTCCCTTCATTGACCGAAAGACAGCTCCGAAACAATCCCCCACACAAACAGACCCGAACCAAAACCGAACCAGGTCTTGCTCGAAGCCCTTCCCTACATAGACCTAAAGACATCGTTCACACTAACCCCCTAAAAAATTTAGCTGTTCACCTAGGCAAAATAGTGCGACCAAAGCCGCATGCTAAATTATTAGGATACCGCTTTTTCTCGAACTTGCCAAATTCCGAATAGTTCCCCGAAAATTTGAGATTTGCAACATTTCGATACCGATTTAGGTCTCCATTGTTTACGAGGAACGAGAGAACTCAAATCCCGAAAAAATAACCAATTCTGTTTCTGCTTTTCTTATAAAAAACCCGAGATTCTAGGAGGTACTAAGACTTTAATAAACTTGCTCTCAAGTTTGGCGACATTCTATTTGCTGGTTGTTTCTCATATTCTATCGTATATTGAGGAAGTAATCTTCACAAACAAGCTTGTAGTGGGATCACCAACGCGCTCTATAACCAGGGATAAGTATTCTTGTCGTAATAGTACAAAGTAGGCTAGTTTGGCTACAATACGTAATACTCCGTAGTATTGCGTAATACTCCGAGGCCACTGTTCTGCAACGAAGCTTCCCTTGGGAAGCGTGATCAAGGCTTTGCGGGTACAGCACAGCGCTTCAAAAGAATTACACGCATGTGGAATCTCAGTGTTACCGCGTACCACTTCTTGTGGATTAGCATTGGTGGTTTGCCATTTTTGATCACAAAAATTTTATGGGCTAAGACCCCGTATTGGACTAGGGGTGGTGGTTTACGGTTTTACGACCCCACAACCCATTTTAGCCCTTAATGAAGAGCACTATTAAGGGAGGAGGGGGGTTCAAGGGATGCCTTTCCGGATATTAAAAGAGACATATAGACACACGAGGCAGACGCATATAAATGTGCAGCCACAGATACAGACACTTACAAAAACAAAGACATATATATGCACAGACACACAGGTACAGACAAACAGACAGACACACATACGCACACACACAGAGCGACACACACACACACATCGTCAACGTCCTGGTCATCCTCAACTTCATCGACCTCGTTATCCTCATCTGATTCGTCACCTTCGTCCACATCATCTTGTTACTCCACTTCTTTTTTTCAATCGCTAATCAATTTATAGATACCATATTCAGAGCGTTCGTGCACAATAATGCCGCTAAAAGTGTCGAAGTAACCAAATCGAAGAGCAAAATCAATACTTGACTATTAAGACGCTAAAATCCTCGTCTAGACCGCGTGAAAAAGATGAGTACCAAAGACATACGCATAATGATGATGAGGACGGTGGCAAGGCGATCCATCAGGCGTTCCGTAACGTCTCCCCTGGCTGCAACCAGATCCTTGAGGTGCTGCGGGAGCAAACAATCAAGACAACCGACTGACCAATTCAGAAAAGATGCGATGCCCGCTAAGACCTCTTTGGATGTGATAGGTAGAGGGCGTTTACAGTGTGTCTGGTGGGGTAGATACTCGGCGTCTGGATCAGCAGAAGGATACTTGGTTTTGAGGACGTTCTTCGTCCTCCATATCATCCTACTCATCGTCTGATCCACATCCTCCTCTTCATCTTCATCTACAACGTCTAATTATTTTTTCACTTCTTCGTTCTCGTCATCATCGTCCATAGTTTCTTTATCGTCGACATCATCGTCTTCGTCTTCCTCCTCAACTTTTTCGTCCCCGTCTTCTACAACTTCTTCGTCGTCATCATCTACAACTTCTTCGTCGTCATCATCTACAACTTCTTCCTCCCCATCCTCATCAACGTCATCGTGTCTTTCATTTCATCCTCTTCCTCATCTTCTTCCTCGTCGCAAGGAGGACGTGCGAAAAGACGAGAAAGGTTAATAACTCGTGGCCAAGCTGTCGAGAACGTCGATATGAGAGGAGGATGATGAAGAGGATGAAGAAGAGTTGACAGTCTGGCAAGCCTGATATAGTATGATTAGTAGTAGCTACTCTTACCGCGCGCGAGCAAGCTTGTCCGCTCTGATCCACTCACTGACACTCAGAAACACTGATAAAAATCTTCGAAATGCACAGAATTATGTACGAGTACATTCTCGTTCGCATTTCCACCCCTCAATTGCCTCCATCTTCATGGTTTCATCTAGTGATCCAACCACAACCCATAAAAAGCCATTAATCAAAAGTTTCTCTCTGGACCAATCCATTCATGGCCTCCCTAAATAGCCGGAAATATACATCCCCTTGAGCTTCCCTCTACTCCCTTAATACCGTTTTCCTGTGAGGGCCAAAATGGGCTTACCACGGCCCAACCGGCAAACCACGGCAAACCACCACCACTAACCCAATACGGGTTTTAACCAATAACATTTTTGCGGTAAAAAATGGCAAACCCCCAATGCTAATCCAATGCGAAGGCCGACAGGGCCGTGGTAACAGGGTCGTGGTAACACTGAGATTCAACATGCTCATGGTGCTTTTTAAGCGCTCTGCTGTACCCGAAGAACCTTGAAGACGCTTCCCAAGGGAAGCTTTGTCGCAATATAGCTTAATTTGGACAGCCTGTTGAGAACCAATTGATCAATAGACCAATAAAATGGTCTGAGCAACCCCGTTTCTTGCGATGTATGTGCTCGGTGAGCAATAGGTTAACCACAAATTACAATAACTTCATATTGCCATGAATAAGTAAAAACTTTGATTTGGTCAATCAACCAGACTGCAAAGTCGGCTGCCGCTGTGGTAGACCCGTTGTAGTAGAAAGACTATGGAAAGTCCAGAAATCCAACTGTTGAAAATGTTCAACAGGAAGATCAATTGTAATTCAGATTAGGCTCTAATTCGGTTCAAATTCGGTTCTTGTGCTACTCTACGCATCCGCACAGTCAATACCGCCGAACCATGACCACTGATTTATGAGTTGAAAACCAAACGAGACGGTTGCACAAACCGAACGGAACGGACGCCGACTAAAGCCAACCAACGCAACCCGCTTTCAAACCCCTGGCGGCTGGAGTCGCACAGATCAAAACAAACGACACAAGCCGCTGTCTAAAACATTTTAAAGCATAAACTAAATCTAGGACGGACATGGCATCCGTAAACTAAAGTGCCGCATTAACAAAACAACTTGCGAACACAGGAGGGAAGGAGAACAAACTAGGGTCCAAGGCGAAAGGCATGGCCAGATGGATATTCCCGTTACATTTCTGTACTTTTTGTATTTCAATATTTTCTCTATAATTAACATCGTAATCATTTATACTCTCTTTAAGTTGTTTATTAGCTTTATTGGTCTATGGTCTACGATCTACGGTCTCCAGTCTATGCTATACTTCTCATTATAAATGTACTAGCGATGTATTCTTGGAGGTCAAATAATTGCGGTTGGTGAGAACAAAAAGCCTCCTTTTGGTCTATTGGTTTATGGGTTCTGGCGTGATTATTTTGAAATTTAGTGTTTTGCTTAAGGATATGCAAAAGGAAAAGGACTTGTCATTTAAGGAAAGATCTCTTTGTTTAAGGAAAAGGAAAAGCTCTTTAAGGAGAAGGACTTGTTCTTTAAAGGAAAGGAAATGTTCTTAAAGGAAAAGAAACAGTTTTAAGGAAAAGGTATGCTAAGCCGCAATACTTTTTGCTAATGACTAGGTGCATGAATTCATTACCTGTATTGTGAAGGGTGCTATTTTAGCATTTGATGTCTTTTTTTCAAAACCCTATTTTTTAAAAATTGATGATATTTGCTGAGTATTTTATCAGACCTCCCTGCCAATGAAAATATCAACAATATCAGTAGTAAAACAGGTATTAAGTTCAGAATTAAAGTGGCATTTGGATAATTTTGAGCATTAAGTTGGTTTATTTATAAGTGATGAGTTGGTTCAGAACCTTTGGGCCCTTCTCAAAAGGAGCAACGCGTTTCTAGTTTAGTTCAGAGGAGCGCTGTTTGTTCCTTTGCAGGATTCGAACGCCACTCCCCTGAACTGATCTAGATTGTACATAATTGTTTTTTTTCCAGATAACACCATGTTTCGACTAGGAAAACGACCGTTTATGGCCACCAGAGTTGCATTCTGTCATACCATCTCTTATGAGCAGCAATAATTGAGGCGATTATTTCTCCATGCATGAAGAATTGAACTTTCCATCTGTTGAGTAACAGGAGCACAGAGATAATCTATTATTATTTGAAGTAACTGGTGCTTTGCAAGCATGCCGTAATGGAGGCCATCCAAATTGTCGTTTAGCTTAAAGCTTAGCTCCCATGCAGATTCCCAGAAAATTATTGGAGGCTGGTCCTTATGCTGGGGTGATTCCAGTATCTCTTTTATAGCATTATTGTAGAGAATCATACTGTCCGCAATTAGGCCAGCCGTATTACCGGGATCTCGTGGATTGTGTTTGAACAGTTGCTCAAAATGAATTGTGCCTTGAGGAAGCCATATAATGTCGGTATATGCA
This sequence comes from Hypsibius dujardini, assembly GCA_001579985.1. Lineage (NCBI taxonomy): Eukaryota > Metazoa > Tardigrada > Eutardigrada > Parachela > Hypsibiidae > Hypsibius > Hypsibius dujardini. Next base: position 23,131 of record LRSR01004200.1, read on the forward strand.
GCAAGAGTTTGCAATAACGGGAGCAAGGTTATGAATGACCTAAACAAATGAATGAGTTTATATTATGACCGATTATAACCAATACAGTGTAAGTCCTGACTCGGGC
>LRSR01004201.1:0-50193 GCA_001579985.1 Hypsibius dujardini
TAACGTGAGGGTTTGCCCAAATCCGTCAGCAAGGAGGCAATTTGGCACGAACTGCACGCTGCACCGGGTCAGTTGACAGGTTCCGTGATGCAGCTCGCCCATCTTCGGGCATTGTCGTTGCATGCCACGATTCGTTAGGGTGGGAAATGTTATTAATTTAGTGAAGCATCAAAGTGGAACGTGCAATGTTGGTTTGGCTGCAAGTGCACGACCCACTCATTACCGTCTACGACATGGAGGGAATCGAAATCCTACGACAAAAAGAGCTCTTTCACACAATGAAAAGGGTTCGACCGGATGCTGGGAAGTGCGTGAATGGATCGTCAAGAGTCCTGCATGTACTTGACCACACACCCCCGTTTGGCGGTACATTCCCTGTTATGCACGTAATGGTCAGCAAGGTAAAGGACTCCGCATTCACGCCGGCCACGCTTTGTCGACGTGGCTGAATGGAAAGAGGAAGTTTGGCTTCGGACCGCTGTCCGCGTTTCAAAAGACGGTACTATACTGTAGCCAAGTCTGCATGAATAGGCTCATATCACCTATATAGTACATGATAGGCATAGGCAAATAAGGACATCAGAGATATTTTATCGTAATTTTTATTTTAAAAACAGTAATAGTAATAGTAATAGTAATAGTAATAGTAATAGTAATAGTAATAGTAATAATAATACTAATACTAAAAGTAATAGTAATAGTAATAGTAATAGTAATAGTAATAGTAATAGTAATAGTAATACTAATACTAATAGTAATACTAATACGTAATAGTAATAGTAATACTAATACTAATACTAATAGTAATAGTAATAGTAATAGTAATAGTAATAGTAATAGTAATAGTAATAGTACTAAGGATAATAATAGCAATAAAAACAGTTTATCTTAATGGTTTTTGTAAATAGTAATAGTAATGAGAATTATATTATTAACAGCAGTGTGGAAATTTTAGCTTAATATTTGTTTTTAAATGGTGATTAAAATAGGGGTAATATTAGCAATAAAGATATTTTATTGTAATATTTAAAAACAGTAACCTTTTTTTTCTCCAGTGCCTTGTGGGTGTAAGGCAAACAACCTACGCTGCCTATAATGCCCCCTTGCGACAAGCTTAACGAAATTGACAGACAACTCATCTGTTTCCATCAGGATCAAATTTTTCTGTGCATACAATTCCAGGGTCGCGCTCGTCCCTCGTAAAGCTCCTTGCTAATAAAGGAGGGATCTCAAACGCTTGATGGTTCTTCCTGTGGGAACATGCGTGGTATGCGGGGGGAGGGAGGGAATGGGTGAGGGTGAGGGTGGACTGGTAAATATTCACCGGGGATCAAAGAAAGCGCCAGTTTTCAATGCCTCGGAGGACTTAAGATCTGCCTGGATCGAAGTCATGTTGTCTCTCAGCCATGGGCTATTATTTCTTCGGCGCCAGGACGAATCGAAATTGGAAAATGGGGCACGCGCGGCAAAACGGGCGCGGAGAGCTGAACAGTTCCGATTGTTTGCTAAGCCTTTGTTCGCGTACCAATTTCGCAGCCGAGTTGGATGCGAGCACCAAGCTGAATACTACAACATCACCGATCAGACCAAGTTGACAAGCATTATGAGCATTCGTGTCCACATTAAAGCGGGACACTGGCGAGCAGCTGGGAGAAGAGAGGAAACAGTCGGGCCGAATGACCAACAGTTACACTCATGGCCACAATACTAGATGTGCGGCTCAAACTCGGGCCACCTAATTTTGCTTTCGCCCAGCTAAAGAGTGGTTCGAATTCTGTCACCCAGTAATCTGACCACGTGTGTACTGTAGAATGCCGCACAGTTGAGGGGAGCGGCGTTCGGTTAAACAGAACACTCAATAACTTTGCCCATATGTGTTCTGTTTAACCGAACGCCAATCCCCTCAGCTGTGCGGCATTCTACAGTCAGCTGCGAACGACGGCGGAAAAGTGAAGCTTGACGAGGGATCATGACCAGATAAAAGGTCCAATTGGCCAGGCCATGTGGATTTGGTTTTCCGAACCCTCTGCCCGAGTATCCGCTGTGTCGAAGAAAACAAGGCTTATAAGCTTGGCAATCAAACAATCCACCTTCCCTAACCTCAATAAAGTAGTATTCAGTACCGTTCTTGAATAATAGACAAACATAAAGCTCGATTCTCTGCCGCTAAAATAAAGAACAATAACTTCTCTTTATGGGAATTCGTTCAGCAAGCGCTGATGAGAACCGGGAAAATAGAGGCAACATCGCTTGTAATCATCACCCTCACGCTAGTGCCAATAGTAATTCACCATGTTAACGAATTCCAATGTCTAAGATTTCGTTAGAAAGAGAAGTGAATTTGCTATTTCGAAGTGAATTTCATAATCGCGGAAGGTAAAAAATCACAATCTAGGTCAATGCGGCCACATGTTACAGGCCAAGGCCAGTACGTAATGTTCAATAAGGATAGTCAGCTTGTGTGAGGTGATCTGTTAACGTAGACTGCGGTCCGCCATAAAGTGGTAGACCTGTGAGTTGGTTTTTCGGTCGGTCGGTGTGACTTTTTCACCAGCTTTTGGCGGACGATCGATCTAGTTGGTGGATCGTTTCGGAGTGAGTGAAGTTCGGACTTGGCTGGATGTGGTCAGCTCGACTGTGGCGGATCTTTATAGTAAAGGTGTCGATCGTGAGTCTGTTTGGTTATAGCACTGGACGATTAACGTTTCATTTTTATTTAGAGTAAAGACGACTATAATGCGTCGTGAGCGCTCCACTGATTGACAGTCTATTCCTCTACCGAGTCTTGCCCGTTAGCTATCTCGACCGACGGGGAGGACACACCATTTGGACCAACTGTTCACCATGGGGATCTACTGCTTACCAATCAGGCTGATTCGACCATTAACATTCAGGCTGACCGTCGATCAATCGATTGTTTCGCTAGATTCAGGTACCAACTGGATTGACGTAATGGTCAGTCGAACCGTACAAAGACCTTGCCGATCGGCCTTTCACCGCTTGGGTTGAACGCCACGAGGTCCTTCCGCTGTGCCCTTTGCATAGACGGTCTACCCCTGATGGAGGAGGACCGACCATCTGCTACTTAAAATTTAATCACCCACCAATTAAAAAGGCAAGTACTTTCAAACGGTATCTACGTAACCTTGGCTTGTTCGGTGCATATTGCTACCCCCTTGCCGGTTTATAACAGACGACCACCCTCACGACCAGCACCCACTTATTTTCATTTAACGTGAATCTTTATGCCACCTGGTTCTCGACCATTCGGGCGATGTCGATCACCTATCGTTTTGGTTTCATTCTTCAAACTTTTTCTGGTCTTTTGAAACATCTCTCTGCACACAAACACGAGCATTCCTATTACTGCTTGCGCCACCTGCCGTTTGGTGCTGCACAATCCGACCGGCAGTAAGGTACGGCCAAGGCCCAACAACAACTACATGAACTATCATAGAGCAACTGAATCGGATTTTTCGCTGCGACTCTACAGGAGCGCTCATAATCGTAAAACTTGATTCTAGAAGGAAGCAAAAAAGCCGATTCAGTTACCCATGGTACTACGGTCACCCTATGGTACTACAATCACCCTATGGTACTGTGGTCACCCTATGGTACTACGGTCACCCTATGGCACTACGGTCACCCTATGGTACTATAATCACCCTATGGCACTATGGTCACCCTATGGTACTATAATCACCCTATGGTACTATAATTACCCTATGGTACTATGGTCACCCTATGGTACTACGGTCACCCTCTGGTACTATGGTCAGAGCGCACACGAAAGGATCCTTTTCTGACCAACTGGAGTGGTCCATTTCACAAGGACACGCCTACAATATTTAACTATTTATCCGGGCAGACGACAAGATATAGTCGTAGTACTTACTATATGGGCAGCCCGAGTTTCCCGAGGGTGGGATAGGTCGCGAGCATTCCGTGTTCTCATTCACCCGGTATTTCACTCGTTGATTCCTGCAGCTGTCCGGTTCATCACAAGCTTCAGCGATCAGTTGGAACAAACGGCACAGGTGGCGTTTAAGCAGCCCATAAATCCAAAAACAGCACTTAATTTACGAGCCCTAAAGCTGGTGCGAGTACAACTTTCACTCAGTTCAGTCAGCTGGAGTAGTGCCGGCCGTATTGTGCTGACCCATGGTTCTCTATTACCCGCTAGGGGGTTGTCTTTTCCAGTCGATAAATAATATTGTCCTCCCAATAACAGAATATCTGGCAGCACCAGTTTTCCAGTTGGTTCTGCTCATAATTTCAAAATTGTTTGCCTGTATATGTAAGTGGACATTATGTGTCAGTGAGGTCTAGTTCTTCCCGTACTGCCCAAACTATCGCACACATCAATCAAAATGTCGTTCGGTGCTAGAGTTTTTACTTGATCCGTGACAAGTATAAAGAGTCAAATCCAAGTGCCGCACTGAAGCAGTACCATAGACGCGTCTTGACCTTCCGGTACGGGGGGGGGGCAAGATTTTAGTAAAAATCCAAAGGGGGGAGCATTAGTATGATTTTGCTATTTTTACTCTATAAAACGTCAGGGGGTACCCTTGGGTCACTTTTTCGATTTCGGACGGGGGGGGGGCAATTGCCCACATGCCACCCCCTAGTACGCGCCACTGAAGCAGTACAGTTTGTTCTCCCCAGAATATCATAAACGGTAATGCCGAATTATTTACGATTGCTTAGTGAAGAGTATGACGACGCCTGTTCTGGCTGGGGACTCTCTCCAGGGGATGGACGTACGGCACTCCGAGTAGTACCTCCAACGAGGAACGTTACAGTACGTGATATAATGGTTTTTGCCCTAGTTGACCAGCCACAGATTGTCGATGTATTGCAATTTGTATAGAAAGAACCAATCATTACTAAGGATCCGGCTTGTTCATGCAAATCTCGGATTCGGGTACGACAGCTCTACGAAAAAAACAGTGAGATTCTCAAACGCAAACATATTGCGTATTTATCATTTATATATATATAAACCTCAGCCCTTGTATATAAACCTCAGCCCTTGATCTGTTTGTTGCAAAGGCTGATCGGTTATTCTCATTGGCGAGCCTACTTAACTGTTTTGGTGCTGTGTTACTGTATCACACAAAAACTGGTGGTGCTGGTGGTGCTGGTGGTGCTGGTGGTGCTGGTGGTGCTGGTGGTGCTGGTGGCTTCTAAAACGAACCCGTTACGAGAACTTACCTTACCTGCAGACGACCGATAAGCTCAGCGGGATGTGAAAAAAGGTAAGTCGATGCTCGTGGACAAGCTGTCCGAAAAATTGACAATAATTTCTTACGCTTGACCGAACACTGTTGTGCCAAGGATGCAATCGAGTGACTTCCTGCTACATGTGTTTGTGGCCATTTCTACTGGTATTAAATGGGTTGCCCCCTTCGCATGTGGATTTGACGGATGGCTTCGCCGGAAGAGTATCCACACACGACACATTTAATGGCCATGACCCTTTCGAATGCCTCGAATGACCGGAAGTACACCAGATGTATCTCGCACGGCCTTCTCCGGCGTGTCAACTTGCTGTTGTGCTTTCTTTGTATTCTCATCGGAGTGGTGGGCTTCGGGTTCGCCTTTACCGGGACACTAAAGGGATATGGCGGCAAACAGGCGACGCCAAGTCTAACGGCAATGATGGGATTGCATATTGGAATAGTTACAGCCGGATGTTTGGGACTGGCTGGATTGGCGCAGTCCTCGCGGCCCCAACTGTATTGTTCGGGTGCGCTAATGTTGATTAGCTCATTGGCGTTTGTGGGACTGGCGGTCTGCGCTCATCGTTCCCACAACGAGATGGCAAGGAGAGTGATCGAAGGAGTGGAGATCCATATGGAAAACTATGGCGAAGGAAGCTTCCCCTCGTATATGAACATGAGCGAGTAAGCGATTGTGGACTTTGCTGTCTGTTTTTCTTTTTTCCGTCTGTCTATTTATCTATTTATATGTGTATCAAGTTGCCTGCCTGCCTGCCCTCCTGCCTGCCCTCCTGCCTGCCTGCCTGCCTGCCTGCCTGCCTGCCTGCCTGCCTGCCTGTCTATCTGTCTACATGTCTGTCTGTCTGTCTGTGTCTGTCTGTCTGTCTGTATGTTTGTCTGTCAGTCATTCTGGCTGACTATTTGTCTGATTATGACTGTCTGTCTGATTGTTCGTCTATCTGACTGTCTTTCTGCATGTTTGAATGCCTGTTCCTTTATCTATGTATTTATCAGTTTGTGCGTTGATTTATCTATTTGTCTACCTGCCTGTTTATCTGCCTGTCCGTCCATCTGTCTGTTTGTCTGCCTGTTTCGCAGTCTTTTCGTGCTGTCTGTCTGTCGTCTACTTGCAGGAATGACGCGAACCTCGACAAAATTCAAAAAGATTTAACCTGCTGCGGAAGTACTTCCCCGGTCACCTGGAAATACTTCAAATACGGAGTGAGTGTTAGATATCTCCATCACTTGGTTCGCAAGAAGAGCCTTTTGCACGTAGCACGTATGCCTCGTTGATTCCCCAATGTCATATTCCTTCCTGGTCTTTGCAGAAAATTCCCCACTCCTGCTGTTATTCCTCTCGGGATTGTGTATTCGTCAATCACTTGAACCTCACTTTCGATGTAGGTTTTTCCTGTTGCGGGATCATCATGAAAGAGAAAATACTGTACGAATACGAGTGGTAACATGTTAATGCATTGCAGGCTACGCTACAGCATCTGACGAAATATAACAGAAAACACCGACTAATCTTTCACGAAATAGGATGTTCAACGATGATACTACGTCAATATGGAGAAAAAAACATGACAATCGTTGCATGTGCTGGTACGATTCATCGGCCGATAGGCAGGCATACAGACAGACAAACAGACAGACAGACAGACAGACAGACAGACAGACAGAGACAGACAGCAGAACACACACAGAGAAGAGACAGGAGTAACTGTTACAACCGTGATCATTACTCATTTCACGACGAATCAACTATTTTGGCAGGATCGGCTGCGACCTTCCTCTTTCTGGTGTTTGTCGCCCTCTTTATCTTTACTTGCACGTCCTTGACTGTCGGTCTTTAGAGATCGCTATACGTGAAAGTACAAGTTAAGAAACACACGGTTTTATACGCTTGTAAATGCTTCAGTTCGACATATTGGTTTTGATGGATAATGTTGTAGAGCACATGCCACAAATGTATAATCTAACAGCACAATAAAACACTAAAAATACTAAAAGTGCTGACTGTATGAACGTATTTCACATACAAAACGTATGACACTCATAAGTATCGGGAACAAAGTCAAATCACAGAGGAAGGAGCAGTAATTGGCCATCCGGAATGTCAAATTAGTCGTATTCTGATCCAATCGTAATACTTATTTCGTCGCCCAAGATGGTGGTCCCGTGGTACCAAGTGTCAGTATCCAGAACAACTGCAACCATACATACGGGTATATCTACATAATAGTAGCTCTTTATAACGAAAAGTCATCGGATGACAAAACACAAAAACTCACTAATGTCATTCGGATACACAGTGACTTCCATACTGGCGCATTCGAAGTGACATTCACGAGGCGGTTCCAGCGTCCAAACCTTCGTCCCTTTGATTTGAGCCTGCCAGGAAGGTTTCCCAACGTTGTCAATCTGAAGACCAAGAATGAAAAATACATCACCAAGAACGGTGACAAAGTGCCTTTGCATTTAGATTTGTTGTCACTGCCTGCCTGTCTCCTCTGTCTGTCTGTCTGTCTGTCTGTCTGTCTGTCTGTCTGTCGACCCACCTATGTACTTAAATGCATGGGTGCGACAGCAACGATTACAAACCCCAAGACTCACATGAATATTTGCTCCATTACCCGAACGGCCCATAAAAATCCAATCCAACCGACTGCTAGCCGATCCAGCCGGTAGAAACGTCGGCGGGGTGTAGTGATCTCTCAGGACAGTCGCGACGGAGACATCGCAGTTGCTCCATCCGACGTACCACGTCTGGTTGAAGCGTTCCTTCGACATCGTCAGCACATCCCGCAGATTGGCAAACTCTGTCTTATACTTGAAGAACTGACAGTGCTCCGCTACCACATCCAACGAGCCGGGAAATTCGTCCAGATAAAGATGCCGCAGAAAGTCGAAGGAGAACACCTTCGAGGCCGTCCAATCGCGGAGCGCGCCCCTCACCACTAGAGGACGCGACGTGTACGCATAGGTTTTGGTGAACTGCTCCACGGACATGTCCCGAGAAATGTCCACTCTGGTCACATTCCGGCAAACTACACAAAAGTAGTGAAAATAATTACAACCAACACACTGTCAACTGTGAACATAACAAACAAACGGCTTAGCACTAGTACCAGTATCAGAGAAGTAAACCAACCAACCTGGATGGCAACAAATGATCACACCACACAGCAAAAAAAGGCACGTCAATCAATCAATCGATCCAAGAATCAAATCCAATTGATTGATATAAACAATAGCAATCCGATTCATCAATCAATCAATCAATCAATCACCAAACAATCATTGATAAGGTTAGTTGCCGCTGCTGCGACTGTAACTAATTTGATCAATTTAACTGCAACAATGTTATGTTCATTAAGATTTGTACAATTTGAGTGATTATCCTAAAGATCAATCGCTTTAAAAGCTAAGAAAATGCGATCCTGCAACCATAACCTGATTGTCGGATGGATTTCACACTGATTCAATGAATATACAGAACATCTAATCAGACAATCAACGACTCAAGCACTGCACTGAATAAATATGCCAGATTGTTCTATGGAAATACCCGAATTACCGCATGACCGCCATGACGTTGTCTCAACTTGACTCAGCAGAAATTGTTCGTAATTACCGGAGCAATCCACGGGAGATCGGAAGATTTCCGTCATCTTGGCCGGCCCACGGAGGAAGCAGGGGCTGTTGGGATTCTCCGGCTCTCCATAGCCGAGTGCGTGAATGCTTGCGACTGTGAAATGCGGGAAAAACGCGGTCAAGCAATACGCAAGCACGGCAGAGCAGGCGACGAGGAAAGCGAGAATCAGACAACGCTTTGAGGTTGTTGTGGCCGTCGGCGTGAATTTGCAATCCCTGGCACTGGCAGACACTTCCAACAAACGTTCTAAATCCGGGAGCAGTTTCATTTCTCCTTCCGTCGGCTTGAGGCGGCCGATTTCATCGTAGAGCTTTTGTAAATCCTCGGCGACATTTGCCATTTCTTTAGAAGTCTCAATTTATATACCGATATTCACAATAATGACGCATCATACAAGTGGTAATCCGCACACACAAAAAAAAACAAGAAAAGCTTCGATCCTCCGGGAGGGGAAGGTATGTGCGTTGATTTCGAATGTCTTATACAGTAGTTGACTGATTGGTTGATCAACCTAAACCCTTCGACTGAGTATGTGAGGGGGAGGTTGTGTGTAGATTCCGAATGTCTTATACAGTAGTTGACTGATTGGTTGATCAACCTAACCCTTCGACTGAGTATGTGAGGGAGAAGTATGTGCGTTGATTCCGAATGTCTTATACAGTAGTTGACTGATTGGTTGATCAACCTAAACCCTTCGACTGAGTATGTGAGGGGGAGGTTGTGTGTAGATTCCGAATGTCTTATACCGTAGTTGACTGATTGGTTGATCAACCTAAACCTTCGACTGAGTCCTTATGATTTAGCGCCATGTTCTGTTGCCTAGTGGTAAAGGTTCTACTGAATTAGTCAATGTTCCTTCGAGTATCAAGCAGTTCTTTTTAATCATCGCTCTTACAATTAGCCGTGCAGCTAATCTGTCTTCCATCACTACCACGGCTGTGAGGAAGACCTGTAAAACTGAATTGCCAAGCACAAGTTTCCTGTTGGGAGCGGTCAAAACATTCTCTCTGTGTAGAGACATTTACGCCGACACAAAATGTATTACACAAGTGGCAAAAATCTTGCGCTGACCGAATTAAGCACTTTAACTCGACGGCGCTGCACAACAGCCATGCAACGAGTGTAATGGCTCAACTCGGTTAGCGCAAGGTTTTTGCCACGTGAGTAGTTCAGTATCACTTGCAGTTCAGGCGCGAACCACCTGTAGCATTCATCACTGACCAGAGCGTGATCACTTTCTTTCTTTTAGTAAAATCTCACACCTTCTGTACGTATTTCGGATTTTCCCCCCGATTTTATGTTCAATCTATTGAAAATTCCGAAACGGCGGTCAAAACTCTTCGTCAATCCATGAAAACTCGAACACTCAAGAGCTCGAAACGAGGCACACTCAAGAACTCGAAACGAGGCACGCTCAAGAACTCGAAACGAGGCACGCCCAAGAACTCGAAACGAGACACGCCCAAGAGCTCGAAACGAGGCACGCTCAAGAGCTCGAAACGAGGCACGCTCAAGAACTCGAAACGAGGCAATTAAGGAACCGTAGGTCTGTTTTCGATCTCCTCTCCGCCAAAAGTATTTCTCTAAATCGTTTTTAAGACTCACTCAATCACACGGGCAGATGTCAAATTGCAGAAGTCCGCCATACCTTGAAACCAAAACCTTCTACCAAAACAAACCGTCAACTGCTATAAACAAAATGGAAAAAATCACTGGAAACACAGATTTCATCCTGTGCAGACAGTTTCCAAAGGATTAAATTGCAACAGAGCTCATTATTGGTCTACGCTAGTCGAGCAGTCTCCTCGGCACGGTGCAGCTTCAGCTGTTCCAGACTGGGCCAGGTCCTTCGGTATCCGTACTTCGTCCACGGATGTTCTTTCACTGGAGCGGCGGTTTTCATGAGCCAAGACTTATACATCCCGGTAAACTGGCGCCATCCGGCCTGGAAAGTATCCGATGTATATACCCCGTCCACCGGAAGTCGTTTTTCCTACAGTACAACGAAAATTTGATTGTGAACTTGATCATGGACATGGTGTTTCCGATTTTCATACCAGTTTTAGTAGTTCCTTGCGTGTTGCAATTCGGAAGGCTTCCAGACGATCCAGTATTCGCTCATCAGGCGAGACGTTATATTTCTCCATTCGATGTAAGATGAACAAGAGATAAAACATATCCTTTCTGGCAATAGCGAGTCCACAGAAACTGCCGAAAATCTTGATGTTCGGCTTCAAGCCCCGATTCTGAAAGCAAAACAGCGCTGCAAGTCTCCACACCTGACGGTGTCTTGGATTTAAACTTGACTGTGTTGTGTGTCTTGGATTTAAGCCGACCGCGTATCTTGTTTTTCAATTTTGAGGTTGTCGATGTTAAAACAAACCTTCATTTCCAGCAGCAGTTCCTCCGCATTTGCTTGTGTCCTACAACCGAAGGCCAAGCAGCCAAAAGTCATCTCGTTCACCAACAAGCCCCGCTCCTCGATAAGTCGAAAAATGTCCTGAAACGACAGATTCTAAACGCCGACACACAGTCAAAAGACCAACCACACAGTGAAAAAAGAAACATACCAAAGCGCCGTCCATGTCCTGTCGAGCAGTTCGCTTCCTGATGAGTATATTATAAAAGTCAGTATCCATTCGGATAGCCAAATCAATACCGATCCGGATGACGGCTTCTTCGGCAGCGGCAGTGGGCGGAAGCACTTCAATCAGCTGAGTAAGAAAACTCTTGTCCGGAACAACGCCGTCCCGATGCATTCTAGCCAAGAAACCTGGATGAAAATACCATAATTCATTATACACGTAATACTCAGTGGCGAACTTCCCGGAGGACAAACTACAGGCAGGCAGGCAGGCAGGCAGGCAGGCAGGCAGGCAGGCAGGCAGGCAGGCAGGCAGGCAGGCAGGCAAGCAGGCAGGCAAGCAAGCAAGCAGGCAGGCAGGCAGGCATAGGTAGACTGACAGATAGACAAACACACGGTGTTTTCCCCCATTCCCATCCATCTACCTAAATAGCCACCAAAAAGCTCCATGCGTTCGATGGGAGTCTTTCCTTCGCGGAAAGCCACAATCTCCGATGTCTGTCCACGTTTTCTCGGCGCCAACAAATCGGGAAGTAAACTGGAACTTTCGTTTACCACAAGCAATTCCGACGAGGGAGAGACTTGGACATCTTGAGCGCCCACAGTCGTTGTCAGCTTCTCAAACCACAGTTTCTTTCTCCCGAGCGGACTGGTACTCCATTGTTTCCACTCCGCCGCCGTTGTGCTAAATAAGGGTTTTTTCGGGCGGTCGCTCGACTCTGAGTCCTCCACCGTGATATCCTCAACCCGTGCTGGTCTTGCCGTTTCACTGTAAAACTTTTTGCTCCACTTGCTCTTAGGATAAGACTGAGCCACAAGCACCTGGTTAGTGACGGATTGAGCCCCACCATCATTTAGCGCGCTAGGCAGCGATCGAGGCTCAAACTCCCGCTCTTCCGGAATCCACACTTTCGGCGGATTTAGGGTTTGCTGGAATACGCTAAGAGTCTGCTGTGCTTCAACTTGACGAGGTGGTGGCAGGAGCTCTTTAGCAGCGCTTTCCGGGTCACCCAGACCACAGCTCCGCACGGCTTTCAAGAGCAGCTTGTACATGTACAGATCGGGCGTAGCACCTGACGCCAGCATAAGTCGCCAAACCTGAAAATTGACCGATGTACCAGTAGAGGTGCTGGAATCCGATGAGAGAATTTAACTCGACAAATACAAAATTAAAGAAATGATGAATATCTGCTTTGTCTGTCTGTCTGTCTGTCTGTCTGTCTGTCTGTCTGTCTGTCTGTCCGTCTGTCGGATTTAGTCATGCCTGTCTAGCGATCAAGTGTTACTGTAATTTGCCGATTGTTGCATCCATTCCTTGGTATGTCTGCTCTTCAGTTACCTTAATGGCGTGCTTCAAGCCCGAATGTTGGTCTGTAATGCAGGCCATGAGAAGAAACGAGAACGTGGAATCAGCAATGCAAATGCGATGAGTCACCATTTCGTCGGCTAACTGGAACGCCGTCACCATGTCACCGGTACGTCCGAAAGCTGCGGACGAGACACCGGAAATGGTAAAAACAGAAAAACGTCCCGACTAAATTGAACAAAGTAATTTCCCACCTTTTATCATGCTGTGATATACTATTTGATTCGGTGTATGACCCTTGAGATGAAGCTCTTCTCTGAGCTTGTGCGCCTTTTTTAATGCTTCTTCGTGGAACTCCTTCGGGCATTCTGCGAAGGCGTTGAACAAGCCCACATAAGTTGCATCCACAGGTTGGAACTCGTGCTGTTTCATCTGCATACAAAACGTAGCCAGATTACTAGATGGCAGAGTTCGAACCACTCTTTGACTGGGCGCAGGCAAAATTGGGTGGCCCGAGTTTGAGCCAAACACTCAGTAATGTGGCCCGAGTTTGAGCCAAACACACAGTATTGTGGCCATGTGTACAACACGCCCATTACATATATTCTCCAATCCTTCAAAGCCCCCAATGTGCCCATCATGATATTACAATATTCATTATCGCGCTCACCTGAATAAACAGCGAGTAAGCCTTTTTGTAATAGCCGGCTCGCCCGCAAGCCGCTATCAACATGTCATACACCGTTCGCAGAGGCCGGACATTATCTTCCGCGCGCATTTTAACCTCAAAAAATTCCAGAGCTTCCGGCAACTAAAAAGAAAAAACTGTGTTAGCTAGCGAAATCGAAACCCATTTACCGGATTTCCATTCCTTCAACAGTTTAATCAACTGAAAGTACAATGGATAAAGCGCAAGTGACTTAATCAATCAATCTAATGAGAGTACAATGGATGAAGTGAAAGTGACTTAATCAATCAATCTACCGTGAGAGCAGTGCCGGTAAGCTCACCATCTCTTTCTGTATCAGTTTCTTCATCCGCAGTAAATACCACCACGGCCGTTGTCGAAACGGTAACACTGTCGGCAGCTCGTCCTGATTACCATCGCGGTACTCTTTTAGCTTATGATAATCCGGGTCGTCCATGATACCGAACAAGTCGTCCTCTCCGAGATATTCCGTCGCTACCGCTTGCACTGCAATCATTGTTCAAAACTAACCTCCACCAAACGAATAGTTCAAATAAACAACATACCAGGCACTGCTGTTTCTTTCACTTCATGTCCCTTGGGGAAATTGTGTTTTGGGACCTCTTTTCGGCGATCGTTTTCCACGGGCGTTCTCTGTTGTCTTTTCTTTTCCATGCGACTTAATGAGCCGAAAACATCCGAGGACTCGTCCGTTGGTCCTGATACTGGTTCGGACACCATTCGTGAATAGGAATTTTGAGGGGGTGGATCGCGAATCTGCTGGGCCATACTGCTGAGCAGACGCCGAAGTATCGAGTCCGTCGGTTGATCGTTGATGTGGCTGATCGATCGGTTGATTGGGAGAATCCCTCCGGTGTAATGATGAAGTTGAGGTCGCTGCTGTGCGGTACACCGCCGCTGTGCGAGGAGAGACGGGCGACATACTTGCAGCCGACAAACTGCCCGCCGCATGACTAGCTAATGAAGAAAGTTTGTTTCCAGATGACAAATCACATCAAGCCCAGAGAAACTAAAAAAACAGCTGTTTACAAATTTTCCGATGTGTCTGGCAGTCTGCTATTCGGGCGGTAATCAATCAATCAAAGGCTTTCAGGCATTTCGAACATAGCGTTAATATCGCTAGCATTTGATGTAAAACGGAACGGTTTTGAAGTAAGAACAGACTATCGGGCATTAGTTTACCGAACTATCAGCCCTATGTCGTCCACGTCCGTCAATTTACCAATCAATCAATACATTTCCTTCCAATTCACGCACACTTCCGCTTCCGTTGATTTTTAATTTTCGATGAATGAATCTAAATTCCCACTAAATGTACCGGTATTTTATATTAGCAGTACTCTATTTCGGCATTTCTGTGTAACTACCAACAGGACATACGGATTACGAATGGGGAATATGACTCCCCGTGCTGATCTGATCGGACCACCTACCTTTTACGGCCAGCGGCCGGCACAGAGTTAGAAACAGCGAAAGAACTTAAGCCAGACTTAAATGTGTTGTGCATAGACTGACTATGAGTGACTCATACATGTACACACGTGGCAAAATCTTGCGCTAACTGAGTTAAGCCATTACACTCGTTTCATGGCTGTTGTACACAGCCTCCGAGTTGAGCTGCTTAATTCGGTCAGCGCAAGTTTTTTGTCACGCTTGTATGGCACTAGTTCTCATGCAAGTAACGATAATGGCAGTTATCTTCCGTTTCCCCGATCCCGTGACTTTAGTATCAGCTCCAACATCCCGCCAGACCTCGTATTCATCTAATTATGATTTTTTATTGGCGGTATTACTCGTACAGTAATGTGATCTTTGCAGGGTGTAGCCACTAGCCTTATTCATTGTACAGAATAATCGGGACATTGTCACAATGTTAAACTGCGTGAAATATTTTTGAACATTTCATACACACAATCCTCAGGGACGAGAGAGAAAAAACAGAAACAACGAGAAAAAAATCAAGGAGCAAACTTTTGAATTCATATGCCGGTAGAAGTTGGTTCCTCGTCTGATACCGATGTGCCCTGATGCACCTCTGCCTGCGCTCTGATCTTTTGCCGCACGTAATCCCTCTTCGCCTCCGCCAAAAGGATATTTGCCAATGAGCTCTTGTTGTCCAAATGCCGCGGCTCCACCGGCGGATACGGATTGCCCTTTAACTCCATCAGTATCCGCTTATGAGACATGTAGCTCTGCCGGCCCTCGGGCCTACTCGGCACATACCAAAGCTTCGTGTAGGGCGCCTCGAAACGTGCAAACCTAGGCACATACACCTAAGCAAAGAAATCAGACCACTTATTCATGTACACTAAGAAAGGAGGATACAGTGTGCAACAAAGAAATCGAATGGCCGAACGGGTTGGGATATTTAACCAGATGGGAGGATGCCCGTCACTGACACGATCCACGGCAGTGCCACTTATAAACCACAGAGTAAAAGTCCTTCCTTGCCATCTTATCTAACCAAGAGTGCCTCGTTCTCGTCTTCCATGAACGTCCTACCTTAAACACCCGATGAATGAGGTCCTTCTCCAACATCCAAAAGTCCATCAGCTCCATAGTCGGCTTGTGCTTTGGACCGTACCGCATCGCCTCCTGTAGCAACAGTTCCGCGTAGCCTTGCATTTCAAATGCCTTACTCTCGTTCATTTCCAATCGCTCATAGCGGAAGAGTCCGGTGACGAGCTGGCGTAGCACCGTCAAGCGTCCGGCACCGGTCTGGTCCGGCAGATTATGCGGCTCCACGTTGAGGTTCATCGGTCGTACACGTGCACGTAATCCGCCGGCGAGGGTGAGCTTGTTGTACATTTCTCCCAGATTTGTGAAATCACAGCAGTGAGGGATTTGGCAAAATCCCTGTAGATCACGACTAACTGTGCGCTTCTTCTACGCCGATTACACGAGACTGAGACCGCCGCCCTCTGGTAGGTCCCGATAGCTGTGGCGTGTGATGAAACTTCCGAATTCCCCGATTTCTACAAATAAGAAATGAAGCAAGAAACCGGTCAATCATCCCAGCAGATTATAGTTATAAGGGCCCCAAAAACCATACAATAAATCAATCAACCAGCGCAGAGAAGAATATTCCATATTCCACAATGGCACAATCGATCAATCAAGCAAAAAAAACGTTTGATTCGAAAAAAACGGTACGTCTGAATGTGATAAAGCATCGCGCTACCATCGGGATCGAATGAGGAGAGCGCGCAGTCTGGAGCGCCAAGACGGCGCCGGTACAAAATTGATTGATTGGCTGATCAATCAATCAATCAATCAATCAAATGTCCAACCGGAAAACGGCGTCGCACCATTTGAAACAGTACCGCTGTTTCCAGTCATCAATAAATCGTCTCGTTTGCCTCGCTGTCGCTGGCCCTCTCTTTAATATTCGAATCTCTATTCTCCCACTCCCACAAACAACCAAGCAATCGAACCGTGATTCAAATTATCCATTTATTTATCTATTTACAGTTTATTTTATTTCCATCTGAAAGCATTGATTGAACAACACAATTCACCAGTAATAAAATAAGCCAAACTACTAGTAAGTAGTAAAGTATTATTTTATTATAGGAAAGATAAGGATTACTGCACAGAACAGTAAACCATATCAAAAAACGAAATCTAAAGGTAGTCATCAATCAATCAATCGATCAATCGATCGATCAAGCAAAAGCAGAAAACGCGCAAACTGGATTAATCAGTCAATCAATCATAGGAAGTAACGAATTATGAACCTTGAACAACACACTTGAGAACAACGCGAATTCCCCTTCAACAGCACTCGCAAATTTGTCCTCTTAATTTTTCGGTATCCTCAAAAAAATAACTAGATATAAAATTGGTCAACTATCAGCAGCCGGAATAAATCGTCCAACGGAAACGGAAACGCAAACGCAAACCTGATCTTCTTGTTGGAGAAAATCACTCGCCGGTTTGAAGGTTTCTCCTCCGACAGCTCCAAGTCAATTCCGAAACAGCTCCCCTTTCCTGAATTTCGATTGTACAATGGGCGGGAAAATGGGGAATTAAAAAAACGAGGATGGAGAATTGGAGATAATGAAAACTAAAACCACGAAGTAGGCACGAAGTACTTAACTACTGGGGAAGAAAGGTATGAAGCAAAGTCTGTATTTCGGCTCACCCTCCACTAGGTAAATAAATCGGCTCACTCATGGGTTTCTCTTGGATGACTTGTGCTTGATTGTTTGATTGTTGGATTGTTTGTATTATATCCTAGTATACTATAGCACTTCTGGAAATCAAACAATCAAGCACCTACCATCAAAGAGAAATCCATGAGTGAGTCGATTTATCGATCAAGTGGAGGGTGAGCCGAAATACAGAGTTTGCCTCATTCAGTGTAGGCAGTAGGACTGTTGAGTCTGTCGTGACGTCTGTTTTCGGCGACAATCGTTCGGATCTGTAACTATCATTTCGGGAAGCGTCCTAATAACAACCCAAATTTCCAGGTCAAAATTAGGCATTTTCCCTGTGGGGAATTAGTTAAAACTTTCTACTGCACCGCTTCTGGATGATTTTTGTTCGCGTGTTGTTAGAGGTGTTGCTTAAGTTAACGGTTATTGAGATTTTCATCGATTGATTGATCGATTAATTCCATTAATTAATTCCAATAGCTCCATCTATTGATTTCTCTCCATCGATTGATTGATTAATTCTGCTTGTTAAAAAAAGTTTTGTTCGCGTTGTTGCAGGGTTTTTGTTCCCGTTTAAGGGTTTTGCGGACACCAGGTATTAATACATATATATTATTATTAATATTTATTTATTTTTAATTATTAGTATTAATTATTTTAATACATACATATGTTAATACACCATGTACTTACTAATACATGGTGTCCGTCGTGCCTTTGGTGTTGCTTAATGGTTCAGGCTATGCCATTGGATCGATTGGTTGATTGATGTCTCTTGTGAACGAATTTTTGTTCCCCTTGTTCCGTGGCTGGGAATTTTCTAAAATTCAGAGCTGTACTGTACTAGCAAACCGCCGAGAAATCTTGAAATCAGCTGAAGCGGTTCAATTGTACAGAACACTGTCACATCTTTCCTCCCAGACACATCACAAAAGAATGGGATACATCAAAGCAGATCACGCGGGCACGAAAACGTCTTGGAGTTATAGAGCTCTAAGTCTAAAAGACATTACTCGCCAGAATCATATTGTTAAATTACATGGAATGTACCTCCACCAAAGGAGCCCGACGAATGCAACGCAACAATACATGCACATCTACTCCACAGGGCGCCGCAGGAATAAATAAGAAAAAAGGACAATTTCTTGACGTCCCTTAAGAGAATTTCTAGACGTCCCTTAAGAGGATTTGATAACGTCGGTGACAACGTCGGTGTTTATGGAGTAGTAGACATATGGAAAGTAATCCTGACTGCTGGACATACCGATTCCAGCAATATCCATTGCCTGAAGAGAGAAGAAGACAAAAGCCGGTTACCGATGAAATATTCCTGAAAAGCGCAATCACTGTTCAATCGTACCTCGCTTTTATCTGCCATAAGACCGCCAGTGTCGAGATGGCCGTACAGGTTTTGAAGGACCTCTCGCAATTTTTTTGTGCTCTTCTTGTTCGGCTGGATTAGTACTGGTTGGAAATTTACCGGCAGGCCGTATCTGAAAAGCACAACACCACCTTCAGAACTTGAAATGCTAACGAATTCACACATAAAAACTGAAAATCACTCAATGCACAAGGGACAGACATTTACGAAGCGTACAGTAAGCGACAGGAAAAAGTTGAACGGAGGGTCCGAGCAATCGGCAAAAGGGGTGGGGCAGGGGGTTAGTTGTACGCAATCAACTAATCAACCAACAAGCCTTCAAGGTCGCTTTTATTTTGCTGGTTGATTTACTGATTGAGATTATCCAACCACTTGCCCCGCCCCTTTTGCCCATCGCTCGGATCCTCCATTCAACTTTTTCCTGTCGCTTACTGTACCAGCACCCCCACGTTCCACATACCGTAGCACTGATTCCACAAATACGCGAAGAACTTTGACGTGAATCCAAGCTGTGAACGCTTCACTGAAGTTGACTTTCAGCCATCGCACCAGAGGGCCCTGAACAAGATATCCCAATGACGGCAAAAGTTCCATCATCATCGCGACAAAGGTGTGAAGAAAAGATCACATACGTATTGCTTCTTTTTGTCGGCGGCCAAACGGTTCATCTCGTCTTTTCCCGCCGCAAGCTCCTTTTCATTGTAAGCAAAGTCCCGGACAACGAATCTAATGACGGGGAATAAAACGACAACTGATAACACTCGACCAGTTAAGTGAATTAGAGTGGGTGCCGTACTTGTTCTCACGAGCCTTCAGCTTGAACTCATCCACCACTTTCTGGAACAAGCTCACTGTGTACAGACAGTTCTCACCGTCCTCGAATATTTTCCTGCAAAACAAATTTTGACCGTCTCCTACTGATCCCGTCAAAATAAATTCTCTCTCACGTACTTGGACGATCTAGGAACGATCATGTCCGTCAACTTCTCGTATTTAGCCAACCATTCGGGCGCCTGTTGCCTGCGAAGAAAAATATCACAGATTATTACTAGTAACCTCATATCATTGATATCAAAATAACAAAACTCGAAACGGCTCAAATCGGTAGTTCTCACTTTGAGACAACCACAACCAAAGTCGTTAAGTAGTCGCTGTCCAGAATAAAATCCTCCTTTTGAACAAGATCCCCGAGATTTCGAGTCAGAAGACTACCCCTGTATGATTAAACAAAGTCAGTTGGATCTAAGTCACACCGAAAACATCCATCTCAACCCAACAACCGGAACCTCCATTTCCACCTAACAACATTAGCAGAACGGAATAACGTACGCAGCTTTCCGTTCCATGCCGGCAAGATTCCCCTTCAGCTGCAAATGCGAGAAAACTTCCAGTTAGCATTAGTATCATTCGACATTGCAGACTGACTTCAAATGTACCTGATTATAACTCTGCGACTTGGTTTTGAGGTCCGCCTCAATCTGGTAAACTTGCTGCAAAGTAAACAAATCGGGCGGTTAAGGAACCCGCGACGGCGACAGAAAGGACAGAAAATGCCATAAACATCAACAACCGGCAGAAAATTCCATAAACAATTAACAACAGGCAGAAAATTCCATAAACATCAACAACCGGCAGAAAATTCCATAAACATCAGCAACCACATTTACTTTAGAGACAATGTCGGCCAATCCGCGAAGCGACTGCTTCACCGGATACTTGGCCATATCCCATTGGAAACGCGTCAGATACGTCGCCAAGTCAGCTGAAATACAAAAGGCATAAGTCGTACAGGAATGGAAGCACACGATTATTAGGAGATTTGCAAATGTCTGGACTTCCGCCGACAGATTTGCTTGATTACTACCAGATTCCTATTAAACACATCACCAAAGCGTACTTACTCCCATTTGCCTGCAGGTTCTCTAGCAACTTCTCCTTTTTGTCCTCCAATACGTCGCCCAAATAAGCCGCAATCTTTCGAACAATTCTGAAAGCAAAAGACAATACCGTTCAAGCATTCCTTCGCCCCTCCGGTGTGGAAGTCAAATCTCAGCCCGAGATCACGCACCCTTCAGTAGTCGTATCGAGCTTGTGTAAATCGTCAGACAGGCTCACCAGCTGATCCAATGTTCCCACCTACCAAAAAAAGGCAGACTTAAATTCTGTTCACCACTACTGACTACTGACTAGGAACAAAACCGGAAATCATTCCACATGAAAGTCTGGGCAACTAATCAATTGATCTATTGATCGAACTGCCTGATTCGACCAATACTGTACAACCAAGCGATCAAGCAGTCCATGGTCCACGCTCAACCAGTCCACGGTCCACGCTCAACCAATCCAATTCAACACGTGACGAATACATTCTTCGCTACTATACCCAATATGATTTCATAAATGGAAAAAATTTGAGTATACCTTCAGATCGGGGACATGGAATTTGGTATTGGTGGCCAGACTAGCTTTCGTGGTGGTAGTGTTCAAGTTGTCAAATGCCTGCTGGGCTGTCGGCTCCCCTGGCACGGAAATCAGCCAATAATCAGCCATCCTGTGGACTGAAGGAGTTCAATTACCGATTGAAAAACCAAATCGGGGCGCAATTGACGAGCGGGGGATGAAGTAGGCGAGCGCCGTCAGATGGAGGCGAGGAGTGCACGTGACTCCAAAATTCCACTAACAGTCCTCCTGCCGTTGCAGTTTCAGGCAGGATGTGTAAAACTGCCACTTGTGTGGTTTCGCCAGGAGAATCAATCGACAATTTTGATGGAAACTTAAAAAATTCGCTGAGAAATGGGTGGAAATGGGAATTTCGGGAGGGAGACTCTCCTCGTCTCGCAGAATAGAGAGAAGAAGCCAGCAAAACCCCAACAGTGACAAATGTGCAATGCACACTCCTTGTGCAGTGTGCGCACAGATTTCAAATATCAAACAGTGCACAAATTAACTGAATCGCCTGGGTTTTCTGCTTAAGATTAGTTTTAAACCACCCACACACATGTGGCCATATTATAACGCTACCCGAGTTAAGCCATTTAGCTCGACTAATGAATAACTTTACGCACTGACCGAGCTCATCGCCTGACTCGGGTAGCGTCATGATATGGTAACCAGTGTAGGAAGACGAAACTCGCCCAGTGTTACCGCTAG
Organism: Hypsibius dujardini; assembly: GCA_001579985.1. Classification (NCBI taxonomy): domain Eukaryota; kingdom Metazoa; phylum Tardigrada; class Eutardigrada; order Parachela; family Hypsibiidae; genus Hypsibius; species Hypsibius dujardini. Next base: position 22,168 of record LRSR01004201.1, read on the forward strand.
ATTGGCTGATTGGCTTTAACGGGTCATTATCAGGGAACAGACTTGATTACGCACGATTAACAAAATTGAAACTTGGTCTTGCTGCTCTTCGTTCTAAATTTTCCTTGGCGTAAAACACTCACAAAGTGGATTTTAAATCTGTTTGATTTCTTAATTGACGCGTATCACATGTTGGTACGAGAAGGATTGCCGTACATCCCCTACATAACTAAGCGGCATTAGGCGCTTTCCCTATGAAAAGACACGTTCACGCTTCAGCGATGAGCTTTGTCAGTTGCCAAAAGAAACAGCATTTGCAAATATAAATGCATTTACATTAGTATTTATCGTGTTTTTCCCTTCTAAAAAATCTGAAAATATGCCCCATTTGCTTTATCTATTAGTTAAACGCATAGCAATAGGGCGTCTGGATCTCAGTTCCATGTAAGGATGATCTCACCAGGATCAGGTAAATTGAACTTCCAAACAGCAGTTTTTTCGGTTAGTCTGGTCAGTTCAACATGGTCTAGATCAGTTGATTGATTGATCGTCACGCAAAGACACGCGATCTCCTCTCTCAAAGTCATACGGCTTGTGCGATCTGACTGATCGCACAAACCGTATGATCGAACAATCTTGCGAACCCTCTGCTTACCTATTAACTTGAACTTTTATCTGAAGTGGAATTTTCGCTTGATTGTCTGCACTTTGTCTGTAGACTATCTTACTTCGCCCACATTTGTTTGATTGTTTGATTGCTTGCTCTTCCAGTTAATCTCATTCCACGGATTCCTTTGGATTTTTCCCCTTCCCAAAATGTTCTCCAAGGGTGCGACCTACGGTCGCCGACCCCTTGGTGCCGCACGAGTGCGCAGCGAAGCCGACGAGCAGGCTGCGGCCTTCTTTGGACCGCCAAAGAAAGCGCCCCCGGTGCCAAGTCCCAGTGTAGTTCGTCCTTCTCCATCGCGCGATGTGGACGACGACGACGACTCATCGGATGGTTCACGAGATTCTTTGCGCTGCGCGAAGAGAACCCGGAAATCGGCGAAGAAAGCCAAATTCGCCCATCGGAAATCCCAATCTCACACTGCCGAGTTGGACGATGCCATGGGGGAACTTGCGGTAAGGAATTGTGGGTGGCGTCCAATTATGGAAACTGGTTTTCTGGTTTTCTGCCGTATTACCATTTGTAATATCTTAAGCGTTTAGCTTTTCTTCATATTTCCCGAAACTCAAGGGAACTATTGTCTGTTTTTCCTAAACACATGTCCAATGCTGCCGTAATGGAAATAACCGGAGATACGAACAGGATTGATGGTTTGACCGGTTGTTTAATTTAATCAGTTTCTGATAGTTGATTGCTTGATCGGTTGTTCAGTTTGACCAGTTTCGGATAGTTGATTGCTTGATCGGTTGTTCAACTCTACCAGTTTCAATTTGACAGCTGATTGCGCGATTACGTATCGGGAGAAATCAGCCGACTTTCATTTAATCAAATAGCTGCTTCAGCTTTTGATATTCAAACTTTAACAGTCTGAAGGACGGGTCTTTTAACGGGACAATTTCTCAGTACCGTATCAGCACTATCGGGAACGGAACGTAGAATTCGGCACTTTCGTACGGTTTTTTGGAACTTCTGAAACTATAGTGAGATATGTAAAAACGAGTGAATTGAGCGTTTTGAATCATTTGTCACTTATCTCTCAACTTTTAGCAAGCGCTCCATTGGAGGTTATCGATGTTCCATCGTCTTCGTTTTAAAATGCTTACGGAAAAATATTGCGATTAGAATGATTCCACTTGACGCCGCGAAATGGTAGTAAGACATCCCATTCCGGTACCGCTCCACAATTGAAGATTTAAAGAAAATCACTTTTGCAGTTTCACTACTGTATCTACGACACTTTTACGACTTATCCGTCTGAAGCCCCTGTGAAATAAGAACCGTACGTTTGAATCCTCTATTTTTCGCTTTAGAGACACACCCGGGAGGAGAGCATCTCGTCGAAGCTGTCAGACCGACTGCCACCGTCCATATTCAGCGAAGCAAGCGGTCCAAGCAGAAAGCGTCAAAGGAAGAAAGCTGCTACTCCGCTGTCTGAGGTCGGGTCCTCCAGTAGACCGGACAAACCCCGGCGCCGGAAGCAGCTAGCTGACGACGCGACACTCAATCCCGCCAACGATCCCGAGTATCAGCGGTTCCTCGACCAGATGAAAGACTTGGAGGGGCACACCCTGCATGTTCAGGACCAGGATGAGTACTGGCGCGAAGTGAAGGGCAACGAAGCCAGCGAATTTGACAAATTGGTGAGCACTACCCGGAGCCAGCACACGACCGGATATAGTTTGTTTGGCCATCAGGCCAGGGAGGAAGCCCGCAAGGCGAAGCATGTCACGGCCGCCGCCCTCATGCCCCGTATCGATGAGACCCATGAGTCGGACTTCGAGGATGAAACTCCGGTTGAGTCGACTCCACTAGTGAATCAGAAGAAGCGTCAGCGACGTCGGTCACCGCAGGTCAGCCATATTAAGGAGCGCTCTCCGCTGCGGGCGAGCACGTCGTTCGTTCGGCCATCGTCGAACGGAAAGACGGGACGCGGACGCGGTGGTGCACGTCGGACAATTGTGCCGCGAGCAGTATCTCCAGATGAACCGGCTGTTTCGAAGCGCTCGATGAGCCGCCAGGCAAAGAGACCAGCCCAGCCGAGTGTTGCGACGCTGAAGACAACATCGCCGGATGGAGAATTTCGAAATCTGTCGGAGGATTTCGATGCCGTCCTTCGGGATGATTTACCGCTGGACGACGTGGAGGACGAGAGGTTCAACATTATCCCGACTGAAGATGGCCATTTAGCAGCGTCCTTGGCACGTGCCCCGCGACCGGCGAAGTCACCGATCAATGAGCATGGAAAGATTGCAAGGGGATCAGTCAGTCATTCGCGTTCTTCAATTCGACCAAATCAATTGAGTACATCAACGGCCGGAGAGCGGTCAACTGCTCATTATCATAAAGGTAATTAACCCGTTACACGACATGTCCTTCTTTTAACCTTGCTGTTTGTTTTGTAATGAGCGACAAACGCTGTAAATTCTTCTGTTTGTTTGACTAATAGGTTTTCGCAAGAAAAATGTCCATTGTTCTGATATCTATTTCGTATAAGTGTTTCTGTCTCAACCAGACTCCTATGTCTGCCTGTCAGTTTTCGGTGGGTCGGAAATCTCCCTGCATGTGTCTGTTTGTAAATCTGCTTCATGTCAGCGTTCTTTTATTTGATGCTGTACTGTCGGTCAGCTGGACTCTTCTTAAATGGGTTTCATTTTTATGTCCAGATCAACGCAAGGAAAGCACAGCTGAACCATCACTGCTCCTCTCTCCATCAACATCATCCCTTTTAGTGTCGCCACACCATGGAAACGTCTTTGGTGAGGCAAGCGAGCCGCCATCAGGAGCCTCCAAAGGAAATCCTTCTACTCCCCTGCCCAGTAATTTGTCTACCTCATACTCCTCACAACCCCGTTTTCCCAGCACACCGATTCCGGCTGACAAGCGGCGGCGACGCGACTCGCTGCCGGTCTTCTCCCCGGCCACCTTTGCCAGTCAGGAGGATCGGCGGATTCTCTCGCAGGCGCAAGCCACGAGGAGCGCACGACGATCCGTCGTCATCAGCGTCAGGAACCACAAGGCGCCGACTCTCAGCGCCCGGGATCAACTCCTGGCCATCGCCACACCGCCGCGAATTATCCACACCGACGGGATACTCGGCAATGACTATGTTAACCTCACCAAGATCGGAGAAGGCTCCTACGCGGATGTGTATAGCGCCTATTGTAACGGCGAGGAAATTGTGATGAAGATCGTGCCCATTAATGGCTTTTATCGCACAGGCGAGCAGCAAACCTCCTATGAGGACATCCTGTCCGAATCGTTGATCTCAGTTGAGCTGACCAGACTGATGAACGCCGATGCTGTCCGCTATTACGCTCCGGTCTTTGCCAGGACCTTTTTCATCAAGGTAAGAGGTTCATGTTTGTTAACCTTATCTGCTGGCGTTCTTAACGTTTCTGGGAGCCCTTATCCAGTCCTCGGTGTTCTAATTGTCTCTTGACCAAATGATGGCTCGTGAGTTGATAACATCTCTAGGGACTTCTTTTACGGTAAACGAATGTGTTGTGCTTAACGAAAAATGGATCATTTTTTAACCAAAGAGTTTGTTACCCGGCTCATAACCGTAATCGTAACTGTCTCCCGGTATTATTTATATCGTACCAGGCAAACGCTTTGGGTTGAATCGCTACATGGGTTGAATCAGTCGGGTGGCAGAGGGCGCCACAAGTGTAAATTGAATGAGTGTCGTTTACAATTTACACTTGTGGCGCCCTCCGCCACCCGACCGATTCAACCCATGTAGTGATTCAACCCAAAGCGTTTGCCTGGTATCTGTTTTTTATCTAGTCTTTGCTGGTGTATACGCACATGAGATAGTTTTGGGTGATGCGATTGTCTTATTCGTACGCTTGATTAGCATTTCTGTTCTTGTGGGATAGCAGTTTTTTACACATTACTATGGGTAGGCATTCGATCTTGTTAAACGGATTGACATTTACTTTGTTGTTTATTGTCCGCGCAGTTACGAATTAGTCTTGTTTCAACGACAGATTGCCCGCGGCCCGTATCCCGACGCATTCAGCAACCGGCATGACTCCTTCGCACGGGAGAACGAAGGTGATGCTCTCAACCAGCATCCAGTGTCTTACGAAGAAGGGCAACACTACGTTGTCATCGGGCTCAACAACGGCGGCCGCGATCTGGAAAACTTCCCCATCGCCAACCACCGTCAGGCCAAGAGTATTTTCCAGCAGGTGGCGCTGGGCCTAGCCGTGGCCGAGGAGGCCCTCGAATTCGAGCATCGCGATGCTCACATCAGTAACATCCTGGTGAAGTTGACCAAGGACGCCAGTATGCGCTTCCGGCTGGGCGACGAGGAGTACATCATCCCAACAGAGGGTGTGCAGGCCACCATCATCGATTGGACGCTGTCGCGGATGAAGAGCGGCGACAAGGTCGTCTACAAGGATCTGGCCAAAGATGAGGCAATTTTCCGCGGCCGGGGTGTGGCGCATAAACCAGATGGTCGTGATGACGACGGAGTCGGTGATGAGCAGTACGACGTGTATCGCGACATGCGGGCACGCAACAGCAACGACTGGCAAGCCTACCAGCCGTCGTCCAATGTTCGGTGGTTGACTTATCTACAGCATAAACTGCTGAAAAAGATCACCACCGGTGGCCGTGCGAAAGCGCGGAAGGACCTGCTGGATCTCGGAGACCCGAAGGCGAAGGCTCAACCGTGGCCCTACACATCGGCGGCCGATCTGGTGCGAAAAGTGGCCATGTTTGCGGAGTGCCTTGTGGTTCCTGACGTCGTCGACGACGACGACGACGCTGCTGATGACGACGACAATGAAGTCTGATCTGTATTCTGTTACTTGTTCAAATTGTTAATTTCCCGTCTCTAGAGCCAAATAAAACTCTATTTTCGCGTTCTTGTGTCTTGCAATTATTCTTGATTTATCGTGTAAATAAAAAAACCCAAGTTTGCAGGGAAGAGGACTACTTCTTTCTTCAACCTGCGAGTTATCAACTGTTTAGGAGAAACCAGCGATGCAAATCTCCGAAAAACGAGGTGATTTAACAACTAAGTTAAACCGATGTGAATACCGCCACGTGACATCGAATCGGGATTGACGAAATGCCAGTAAATCCTCCAGCCTCTTCAAACAAAGCTCAAATGTATTAAGAGTATGTAATAAGTATAAGCCGCACGTAACAATGAAAACAACAGGAAAAAATACAAGGTCGCCAAGCTATGAAGAAGCTACTGCTTGTTTTGACGAGTAGTCTGTTGCGCGATCAGAATCGCTGTACCCTGCTGAAGCTCCTGTAAAGCGTTCAACGCGGCATGAGGCATATTGGCGGGCAATTCCATGCCCTGTTCCCGGAGGTAGGTCTTCAAAACTTCCGCCTGCTTCTTGTAAACCTCGTTCTCTATCGCCAAAAGATGCATCTTTTGGCTGGTGTCCTTAACGGTACGGGCTTGTTCTAGCTGCTGCTGCAGAAGGGTGATGTAGTCCACCGCTTTTGAGAGGACTACTCCTTTGCTCTACAACACAAACACCCAATATCATATTTGGAAGAGGTGGTTTCTGGTGGTGGTTCGAGCGTACGAAACTGAATGAAAGTTAACATTCAAGCAGCCTTTCAACCCGTTCATAATATGAGCCTGTCCAGAGGGCGATACTCCAAATGAATCAGAGGTCGACAAAACGAACAGGCTTCTTCATCGGCAAAACGAACAGGCTTCTTCGTCGACAAAACGAACAGGCTTGTTCATCGGCAAAACGAACAGGCTTGTTCATCGGTAAAACGAACAGGCTTGTTCATCGGTAAAACGAACAGGCTTGTTCATCGGAAAAACGAACAGGCTTCTTCGTCGGCAAAACGAACAGGCTTGTTCATCGGCAAAACGAACAGGCTTCTTCGTCAACAAACGAACAGGCTTCTTCGTCAACAAACGAACAGGCTTGTTCAATTGCTTTTATAAAATGACCTCAAGATGGGGGGACCTACCGGTTGCCTGGTCGGACTTTTTCCGAAGACACTCTCGGTAAGCTTTACCTGAGAATGCTTGGAGTTGTCTAGTGGACCACCAGGCATGATAGCCTGCAGCTTAGTGATCCAGGACTAAAAGAAGTAGGGGAAGAATAAGGCGTCAACAGAGGTAAAGGCAAACTAATCTGCAATCGTTTCTTGAACCTACATTGATCTTATCACGGCGTCGACGCTCAACTGAAAAAGAGATGGAAAAAGATCATATAGATGAATTAAAAAGCGTCCTCCATGTAAAAAAATCCATGAGAACCCCATTCAGACAAAAACACCCACGGACAAAAACACCTACGGACAAAAACACCTACGGACAAAACAACGGGACCGCAACAGAAAAAACGTACATTGCAAGCATAATATAAGGTTGCCAATTCCGACACAAGAAGACTGTCGAAACCGTCGAATAAACGTGCAATAGACTCAAAATAGAAAGGACCCATGCCCACAGGACAGATGGATCAGTAACTAGTAACCCACCTTCATTGTGTGTCTGTCTACGTCGTTCGTCTCGTACACCACCGGGTGGAGCACCCCTTCTCTTCGAGTCACTGCCATCCAAGGAGCTGGACTGAAATCTTCCACCACTGCCTGAAACAGTTAAGGCATCAATTCGGGCTTCCCGAAAAGTGTACAACGATTCAACTTTCGTGCCAAATTTATTACTAAAAACTAGACACTCACTTCCGGGAATGCTGACAGAAACCATGGTTGGCTGAGAGAGGAGATTCGTCGATGCGAGGGACACCATGTCGGAATTATTCAGGATTTCCCCCGGCGATGTAGACGGTACTATTGTGATGCACAAATAGAAAGTTCCGTTTAGAACGCACTCAAATGGTCTTGATTGTTGAACTCCACCTACCCACGATGGTGCCGTTCGGGAAGTGGAGTGATCCGTTGATCAACTGACAAAGAAAATTATCATTAAAAGTGAATTCCTTTAACACACTGACGAAATTTGCTCTTTTAACTCGGAGCAAACCCGAATGGGGAACGTATCGTAATATTCTTACCTGCACTTTTCCGACAGACTCCATTCCAGTGCCGCCTTCCGTGCTGGACAGACTCGACGCACCCGGGGTGGACGTCGAAATAATCTTATAATAAGTGGTGGTGCCGTCGGCTTCTCCTCGGACGATAGTGATTGCTGGCTCAAGTGTCGTAATGTTGGATCGAGAATTGTCTTTCTATTGAAACAATAAATCCTTTCCTTGCAGCGGACAGGCCAGTCTTACATACATGGTCACAATTTTGGGTGGCACAGTTCGAGCCATTTGGGTGGTCTGAGTTTGGGCCATCTGGGTGGCAGATTTCGAGCCATCTGAGTGGTCTGAGTTTGAGCCATCTGAGTGGTCTGAGTTTGGGCCATCTGGGTGGCAGATTTCGAGCCATCTGAGTGGTCTGAGTTTGAGCCATCTGGGGGGTCTGAGTTTGAGCCATCTGGGCGGTCTGAGTTTGAGCCATCTGAGTGATCTGAGTTTGAGCTACTATTGGCTAGAAAATGCCTCTGCTTTCTCTTGTATCTTTGATTTAATGCCCGGCCAAGAGGAAAAATTACATTGAGCAAGTTCCTCTAAATTCGTCCAAAATAAACAAGTTCAATCAATCGATCAATTGAATAACGGCTGCATAGTCAGCTGCGGTCAAGAGCGCGTGTGCGCGGTGACTTAATTCGGCTCGAACTCGGACCACCATTTTTGGTTTAAAGTCTGGCACCCAAAATTGTGACCGTGTGTGTATTACTTTTCAAGTCAATCAATCAATCAATCCCAATGGGTCGGTCGATACACTCCCATGCAGTCACTGACTTCTATAATTTTTAATATCGCGGGGGCAAATTCCGCTAAACTCATCAGTCAATCGAGAAGTAAATGCCGACGCATAACCGATAGCCAGTTGAACTTGTTAAATTCTGGATTGTTCGGGCGAAATTAGACCAACAATCCATCTAAATCCACGACCTGTGCGTCGTGTCAATTCAAATTCAGTGAACCAAAGATGCACAACAAGAGTAAGACGCACCTTCTGCCGCTTAAGTGAAGGACCGGGCTCTGGCTGAGCGTACTCCTCCGTGGCAGAATGCTCCGACATGCTCCCCGTTTCGGAGATGCCCTCGACAACTGAAGGAAATCCCACCACCACATTGATACGTAAGCAAAAAAGCATCTCACAATTCAAAACTCACTTTCCTCCTCCATGTTCAGTGCTGTGTACGAATGTGAAGGGTAAGCCGGCAACAGTCACCAGAAGAATGTCGAATCCGAGATCGACCAACCAATCAATCGATCCGCAAATCAAGCGTTGACGGTCAATGGGCCAAACTGAAAAGAACCATCAACGTCAATCAATCAATCAACCGAACAAAACACCAGAAAGCGACAGCGACACAGCCTATACAATCAATTAATCAAGCACTTACTAGTGGTATGCAGGTTGACTAAGTTGATCTTTCAATTCCGCAAAAGGGTTGATCGAAGCTCCAAATTGCGTCTTGCCCTGCAAAGAGAAAGCAAGTGGCCTTCAAAAAATACGACCACTTGTGGTATTGTCAAATAAACCCGTGTGCAAGTTAAGTTCATGGGGATGGGGTTAAAGGTAAGACGCATTTTACATTTTCCTAATTACTACACCGTTAGTAAGTAAAAATTGACTAGTATACTATCAAGCCGCATACTAGACGCTTGACTTCCTCTCTCTCCCCAACTAAATTAAACGTACCGAAGGGACAGGGACGAGGGATTGCAGAGGATGCCTTGGGCTGAGACCGGAAACTCAAAATATGAAAAGCCACTGTCCAGAAGCGCGAGAAAAAAAAATGTCATGTGGGATTTTCAGCGTGACAACGTTGCAGGCAGTTACACTGCGCCGCGGTTGTTTTGCCCAGCAGCGTGCATCATGTGATCGGCAGATGTCGCAGAGTATATAGGGGGAGAGTCCGAGCATACTGCCATCGAATAGACACACTCACCTCGTAAGTGGAAAAAATTGTTAATCAGGCCACCCCGAAATCGAATCACTTTTCTTGTAACGCTGTCTCTCACGCCGCCCGCGCCGCCCGCGAGCCTGAGGTTTGCCGACAGACGGCGCGCGCGATAGGGTTTCGAGACAGAAAGAACATTTTGGCTGATCCGTTGTTTCAAAACAAAAATTGAGACTATGGAGCCGACAAAAAAATTGATAATATTTTTATAAGATTAGCCATTTATTTTTATAAGACTTAATTGGCAGACAGGTTGTCATTAAAGAATCTGTGAAGCCGAAAAAAATTATGAAAGCCGGTGCATGTACACTGTTTTGTTAACTACCGAACCCAATTGGTTTTATTGGCTACATGTAGGAGGAGCTACACTGCACTCAATATTTTCATTAGTCGAACTGCCGTAATTCGACTAATGGAAACGCACCACAGCCTAGTTCCATCCAGCCTATCGGAGATTCAGGGTGTCTCCTCGTAGAATAAGGTTTGAAATGACTCTGGCATATATTCTCTTTGGGCGGATGAGACTGATCACGCGGTTGACGTCACGGGCACGTGGCTGTTCGGGGCAAGGTTCAATTCAGTTCACTTAAACTGTTTGTAGTGGCGCCACTATAGCAGGAATTTTGACCAGTCAATCCGGACCGGCTGGATCGAAAGTGTTACTTTTTACGCATTGATTCACAGCAAAATTCAATCTACTCAATTTGTGACAGAAACTTCCAATAAAGCAGCATGGACAACCCTGAAAGCCCGTGGGCTTCACGACCATTGAGGACCCCACAAGAATGAGAGTTTCGAAGTCCCCCACGTAATTTAGGACTAAACTGATTGTACTGTTGTACTATGGAGAACACGAATTACATCCAAGTATACGGCGCCACTTACCAACAGGGACAAAAAGGTTAATAAAAACTAAGGCAGATCACCAGAAAGACTCATAAAGTAATAACTGTCAATAGAAAATTTCCCCAAACCCAATAACCAAACGCACAATACTAGTACTAGTACTAGTAGATATCGCGGGCAGCGACCAGACACGTGCACAGTGGAAACATCTCTCTAGAAACACAGATAAGTGTCAGAATCGGGCCATAGCATCTCTCAGTCGGATAGGCGTTGATGCGGCACCCAAGAAGAACGGCTGTCCGCGGAGTCGAACATGTCCGAGCTCCGCCGCTGGGTCTTCTTCTTCAGCCAGTCAAAGCAGCTGCACCACGTGCGACGACAACCATACAGGCTCGCATCAAAACTCCCGAAGCTTCCCTGCACTCGGTGTTTCGCACATTCCGCAGAGAGGCTGGACGATGAGACTTCATTGATGAAATCGGTCAGGCGAGAGGACGGGCCGCCCTGCTCGTAAAAGTCCTTGACCGTTCCGTACGCGTCCATGATCAGCGAGATCATCAGGCTCAGGACGACGTAGGTGAACATGCAGATGAAGGTGTAGAGGTAGACACGGCTAAAGTACCAAATCATCGAGTTCTCCCACGGGAGGATGGCGAAAGTAGCGAACATGTCGTCACCGTTGATTAGACTGAAGATGGTCTCCGTGGTTGAGTGAAAGGTCTGGGGAAGGGAAAATTTGGCTAGCTTCTTCTTAATAGATTCGAGAATATGGTTTAGATTTACCTGAAATTTCACATGGTATGGTCCTAGGACGATCCAGCCGCAGAAGGCGAAGCCGCAGAAGATCAGGACGATGCATGCCATATAACGTAGAACATTAGGGATCGCTCGTTTGAAGGTCAAAATGAGAATATTGTACGTGCGGAAGAAGCCGAGGTATCTCAAGATCCCGATCCAGACCAGGAGATTCCCCACGCCCAACAGCATACCACAGGCGTTGTAGAGCGGCATCTCCGTGATGGTGGCCGAGGATATCCTCAGCTTGATCACTGTACCGCAGATGATGAAGATGTCATTGACCTGGAACAGAATGGTCAAATTAGCAAGAGATTTCAGATCACGTAGGCAGAGGGAACAGTAGCGGCACTTACCACAATCATTGCATACCACAGGTTGAGAAACTCCAACCGCTCGTCCTTGGAGAGCTGAGCACCGTATTGCTGATCGAAGAACTCCACAACGGCGTTTTTGAGCATTTGGGCGTTGTAGAGAGCCCGCAGACAAAGCAACAGCGACATGATGCAGATAATCAGCACGGCCGAATCAAGGACATCGACCAAGATGTCCCAAACGCTCTGGCCGTCATCGAACAGCATCCTACCATTGCAAGGTACGACGTGAGGATCGAGATCGAGGGTCACTTGAATTTGTCCATTATGGCCGGTGTTGTCGAAACGGAGCTGTGAAAACACTCAATCGTTATCATCAACAATACATTATTGGGATGAGCTTTTGGAAAAACTGCAGGCAGAAAAACAGACAGACAGACAGATAAACAGATACAGACAGACAAACAGACAGACAGACAAACAGACAGACAGACAGATAGACAGACAGACAAACAGACAGACAGACAAACAAACAAGCAAAGAAAACGCCGACATGAATGCTGACACTCACCGTAATGTCAAACACATAGCAATCGGGGGTATCATCCGGGTCACTTGGATCCAACGAGACCGATTTCACACCGAAAACCAGCTTCGCATCCACTAACTGGTCAAAGTTAATACTGGCATTATTCTCTCTCAAAAAGTCCGCCGTGTCGAATTTGTATCCTTTGCCGGTCCCGGTCGGGTCCACTGATAAGCAAATCTCCTGAATGTTTGAGTCGTAAACGTAGGAATGATTCTGGGGGAAGATGTGCGCCTGGATGAACTCCCGCTTGCATATCTGAAAATGGGGCGTGTCGTTCTTGCTGGTCGCATGGTGGTAGGTGCCGATAGCAATCTCCCGCAAGTTTAGGAACTGATTCGCTGCGAAATCCATTTTCTGGAAGACTTCCGTTTTGAGATAGCACGCGTAAAGGCCGCTGTTGGGGTAGACTTGGACGGGGATATCGGGGTCGTTCCAGTCTTGCAGCATGAGATGCCGGAACGATACGGTGTTCTGAGCAAGGAACCGGGCAAAGGCGTATCGTTCGTTGCCAAACATTACCAGCTGGAACAAAGAAAATACAATTCGAAATGTAGAGCCGGGCAAAATAAAAAATTACTTAATTAACTAGTTGTGCATTTTCAGTTAACTACAAATTGTTATGTGGACTTTTAGTTGACGCTCGTTCATCGAACGGGGTAAAAAAAGTCTCTAGTAACTTTCCATCAATTCAGGTCCGCCGAAATGCAAATGCAATACCGACAACAATCTATTGTAATACTAAAATACCTGAATTGTGACGAATACTATCTTGATAACCTGCAGGAACAACTTCCAAGGAAACTGATGACGCGTTTTCCACTTCTGAATGGGGTCCATGAAGAAAAACTTGATGCGCCATTTCATGCGATTAACTTCGGCACTGCAACAGGGCTGTTGAACGCGGGGACTCTGATAGCCATCTTCGTCTCCATTAGTGGAGATGACAGCGCCGTTTGTTTGCATGGGCGAGAAATACACCGAATTTTCGTCCTCGTTCGGCTGGTGAGCGACGACGGCTGGATCAACGCTTGTGGACAACCTGCAACATAGCAGTGCCAAGCCAACGTCAACCAACTGGTGAAAGCGAAGTCAATTCGTAATCATTTAATCAATCATTTAATCAATCAATCAATCAATCAATCAATCAATCAATCAATCAATCAATCAATCAATCAATCAATCAATCAATCAATCAATCGATCAAACAAGACACCAGAAATCTTCCTTGACTGTCTTAATTCTTACAAAAAGAACAAGCAAGCATTCCCCCATGAGTTTTAATTCCTAGCTTCCCCAAATATTTTGGAAACGGTAAAACATATTTCTAAAAAATTAGAAAGGGGATGAGAGATACAGGAAAACACAGTTAGTGCAGCAAAACTTTAGAGAAGGCTAAACGAGTCATCAATTCATCAATTCATTGATTAGCTGTTTTCACAAAATTATGTAATTTCCTTTGATATCTAACTACTAGGCATGAAGCATTCCAATTCATGCCATCAACGGACGTGAGCCAAATTTCTCTCCGACAGACTCATTAAAAGGATGAAGAAAAGGCACGGTACCTGGTGCTATTCGTCCTTCCTGGTGAGGGGCTTCGATGACGTGAGGCTAAATGTAGGTGCTGCAATGTGGCCGACACCCGACGAGACTTCCCGTCGCGCTGACTTGGAGTATGCTGCTGCTGCTGGTTGCTGCTGCTGCTGTTCGACAACGGTTCGGGAAGTGTAGTTGCAGTATCAATGTCAAAAATGTCGTTCACAGTTTCGGGTGAAACGGGCCGAGGCAGCATCACTGGGAGGTGATGATCCTCCTCAGGTGAGGCCATTATAATGATTGGGAAAAGTGGAATATCGCTGAAGGGATCGGTGAGCAAGGCAGGATTTGCAGTCCAGTCGAATTGAAGATCAATCAAAGGGATGTCTGCTGCTAGGAATTCGTCATCTGAACTGGTGACGCGGAAAAAACCAAAACAATTTTTTTGTGGGCAGGTCTCTACAGGGAGGAATTTACTTGCGCCTCATTCTCGAGTGAATTACAAAAAAAACACCTTCTTTCATCTTTCAGCTACAAGGTTAACAATATCAATAACCGTCGTTTCCATTACAAAAAATATTAAGTCCTGGTAGGACTTTACCGAAAATTTGCGTGACTGTTGTAATGTGCATAACGTGGTGTGTGCTACTGAGTGTTTCCACCGTGGCTTCTGCTGTATTATGAATTACAATTGTTGCCCATACATTACCGTACTCGTACCCCATATATGTGCCAGATGGTTAGCAAGTCAGCAGGTAAATAGATGGATTCCATCAAGAAGCATTTTCGGTAATGTGTGAATAAAGAATAAAAAGAAGGGCAACGATTTGAGTTTGAGTAAGAGTTGAGTTGAGTTGAGTTGAGTTGAGTTGAGTACGGGTAATGGACTGATCAGATGTTCGTGTGAACAGTGAAGGCGGAAACGGTGAATGACAGTGCTTGTTCACAGACAGTGCTTGTTCACTCACAGACAGTGCTTGTTCAGTTTGCACTTTGACTGCCGCAGCGCGCTGATTCTGACCTCCTCCGATCCGGCCTCGCGCCCTGTCAAACAAACTAATCTAACAAGTAAATGAGCCTCGACAAACGCCGGCGCTCTTCACCGCACTTGGTTCATCTCGGGTTTACTACAATAATAATTTCCTACTACGTCATCATACCAAAGCGGTTCCCCAAGCTTAACTTCGATCTCTATAGTGAGGATATTTTTCGCCAAGACAGTTGCCAACACTCCGGAAAAAAAGAGGATAAACGATTCGTGGCACTTCTTTTGATTTACCCAACGCCGAACTTGAGCAATTCCTTCGGCCGAGCAAGCGGACCGCAAAGATGCCTCGCTGGCTCTCCGTCGGTTCCGTCCTGACCGTGCTGGGGGCAGCCTATGTATTCAACACTGTCTGGACGTTCTACGGCATCTATTTCCCCGCCTGGTGTAAGGCCCCCTCCAACCCGCAGAGCCCCTCCACCTGTCTGCATCCCAAATTCCTCTGCGACCAGACCGATTTAATCCTTGAAGGCTGGGTCAGCCGGACGGAGAAATTCCCCACTACCGATGGCAGCAGTAAAAACGCCGTGCGTATCTTCGAGCGAGACGCGCCGTGTGCGGTGCCGTGGGAGGAGAATTTCGCGTTGGATATTGAGGCGATTTGGAGGAAGGATGCCACGTATTATGTGCACGTTCTCGTACTGCCAAAAGTGCGGGGCAAGGAAGTAGGGTCTGCGCATCAGAAACTCACACCGGCACATGCCAGTGTGGTGTATCAGAAGGTGGTAATGACCAAATTTATGCAAGAAGAGCGAACGGCAATGAATTTAATTCAAGCTGGAGCGGATGATGTTAATTCGACGGTTATGTAAGTAGTTGATTGATGTATTCTATCGTTTAGCAAATCTATATGCTTGGCGAATAGTCGATTGATTGATGGATTGCTGACTTGCACTTGCCTGAGTTTTGATTGATTTGTTGATTGATGTGCTTTTACCCTGTTGCTTTTTTCTTTTTTTCCTAATTCGTTGCTCGCTGACGAATAAGTGATATCTCTGTCACTGTTTGCTTGATTGAATGGTTTTTAGTTGATCGATATGACAATTTTTTGTACGCTATTTATCCGACACGGGAAATATTTGCTGAAATGGCTGAGTAAACGAATTTTCTTGATTTATAGATCGCGGAAGGAAATTCATCATTGGCACACGAAGTTACGTCTACACGTCATGGACACACCCATTATCTTCGAACGAATGAGCATTCCCCATGAACTCTACCCATTCCTGAAATTGAAATCGGAAAAGTCCGGTTCCATGACATACTTTCCGCTGGTCTACATCGACAGTCTGAGCGCCAAAAAAGAAGAGTACACTCCAGTACGAGACAGTAAGCTGAACTTGACGGTGGAGTACAGTCCGATGTCCGTGGGGAAAATTCGGTTGATCTCCATGATCGGCGCTTCGATGGAGCAGCTGAAAGCATTCGGGCTGAAAGAGTCTGATCTCGAGGACGTTGTGGCCATCTTCACGGAAACAAACTTTTACATTCTGACACTGACCATCGTGGTGACGGTACTGCATTTGGTCTTTGACTTTATGGCCTTCAAAAATGACATCAACTTTTGGCGGAAAAAGGACACGATTGTCGGTCTTTCCGGGAGGACGATTGTGTGGAGGGCTTTCAGTCAAATTATTGTGTTTCTATATTTAATGGAAGAGAAGTCATCTCTACTGATCTCGGTGCCGGCAGGGATAGCGTGTGCCATTGAAATTTGGAAAGTTTTGAAGCTGTGGAAGGTCGCAGGTAAATGGGCTGTCTGTCTGCCTGTCAGTTTGTCTGTCTATGCCTGTCTGTGTCTGTCTGTCTGTCTGTCTGTCTGTCTGTCTGTCTGTCTGTTTGTGTAACTGTCTGTTGCCTTCCTGCCTGTCTGCGCCTATTTGTTTTTGTGTCTACCTGTTGTTAAGTGTCTCTCGCATAGATAACCATTCTGTCTGCTGCTTTTATTCCTGTCCGTATTTCTGTCTATCTCTCTGACTGACAAACGTGTTTACTGCTCTCCATTTCAGGTTTCGAACGCAATGGATTGCGTATTCGCGTGAAATACAACGTCTCCTCAGCGGCGGAACAGTCATGCGACGACCTGGATGCCAGCTTCTTCAAGTACCTCTCCTACCTCCTTCTACCCTTGTGTATCGGTGGAGCTATCTACTCCCTGTTTTACGTGCCGCACAAATCGTGGTACTCCTGGACTATTCAGAGTGCCGTCAACGGAGTCTACGCTTTCGGCTTTCTCTTCATGGTGCCGCAGCTGTACCTCAACTACAAGCTCAAGTCCGTCGCTCATCTTCCGTGGCGGGTGTTCTCATATAAAGCCCTCAACACCTTCATTGACGATTTATTCGCCTTCATCGTCAAGATGCCCCTCGCACATCGGCTGGCGTGCTTCCGCGACGACATTATCTTTGTTTTCTACCTCGTCCAACTGTACCTCTATCCCGTTGATAAGTCGCGTGCCAATGAGTTTGGACAGTCTTTCACGGACGACACGACTGCGGCAGCGGCTGTCACTGCCACCACCAGCGACCAAAGTGCCAAAAAACCAGTTTCAGACAAGATGAAAAAGCAAACCCCGACTGAGACTAAAAAGACAATTTAATTATTTTTCTAGACGGGGTATATTTTTTACATATATTTATTGCTGGGCTAGACGAAAACACTGTCAATCAATGCGAACGATTTCTACGCAGAAGCTTATACAATCTGACTCACGGTTCCGGTGCCCTGTAAATTGAAAAACACTGCAATCCGTTTTAGGTTTAGTCTAATAAGGATAATGACAAACCTGTTGAACGATATTCAGTCCCAACTTAGGCGTCCCTCGATATTTGACATTTCCCGCAGCGTTGAGATTGACGACTGCATTGACCTTCCATTTGACGTCGTTGACAATCACGCTCCCCGCGCCGTACACGGAAACCGAAATGACATTCGTTTTGAGATTCTCTGCATTCACACCTCCAGCTCCGTAGGTGACGGCGTTAAAGTTAGCCGCTGAAAGAAGTATTTTGCAAATAGGTGGTGTCTCTCAGAATCTGAACAGTCTGCAGTCTCTCAGAATCTGAACAGTCTGCAGTCTTTCAGAATACGTGAGTACTTTTGTACAGTACAGGCACAACTCATCGACTCGCAGACAAACTCTCCGACAGACAGATAAACAGACAGACACACAGATAGACAGACAGACGAACAAAATGACAAGAAACAGACAGATAAACAAACAGGCAGGCAGATAGACAGACAGACAGACAGACAGACAGACAGACAGACAGACAGGCAGACAGACAGACAGACAGAACAGTCAAACAGACAAATGCGCAGACAGGCAGACAGACCTACCGATCGACCGGCGTACCCTTGTGATTTAACTGCTCGCCCCGAACACGAGACGAAGACAAGAAGTTGAGTTTCTCAAATTTTACAATGACGTAGACCATATCTACCGGCAGCGACTCGGCGTGTTGCTGCTCTTACCTGTTCCATCGACAAAAGCACTACCGCCATTGTACATAACAATGCTTAGGACATCGGTCTTTGCGGACAAGGTAATGTTTCCCGATCCCATTCCCACAGCGCTGACCGTCGGTTGGACCAGTGGAGTGTTGACCACAATGGATCCCGAACCGTCGATCGTAACCCCTTGAAGAGTGATTGCGGTGATGGATATTTTGATTAGGCCGGCGTACTTCTTGTCTTGTCCCCAACTGAAGGGCGCGTTCAAGCTCAGTTTGAGGACCTTGTTATCCACCGTCACATTCAGAGCCTTGACAGCATTAGCGTCGTCGATGTTGGCGTCGATTCGCAGGCTCTCCGTCGTTCCCACGTCAATGGAGACGATGAAGGGCCCGGTGGACTCGACCGTGGTGAAGCCGGAAACTGGACGGTTCTCGCTGATGATCGCCTCGGTGCATGAGGCCACCAAGCAGAGAACTACAACGATCAGTGAGAGAAACATATTGTTGATTCAAAATTTGATCAATAAGAAGCTCAATTAAGAAAATTTAAAACTGAAATTTGATTATGCGACTACTGGAGGTAAAAATGTAGT
This sequence comes from Hypsibius dujardini, assembly GCA_001579985.1. NCBI lineage: Eukaryota > Metazoa > Tardigrada > Eutardigrada > Parachela > Hypsibiidae > Hypsibius > Hypsibius dujardini. Next base: position 40,967 of record LRSR01004201.1, read on the forward strand.
GTCATACGGTATAAGTAACAGATTTGGGACACTGACTGTTTCGCCCCGCACCTGGAAATATACATATAGCTTAGCAGCAACAGGTTTTTCAGGCTCTCTTCGATTTTACCCTTCCGACATTTGCTGATTGTTTTCGTCTGGGCCTTTTTCTGGTTCTAGCAGTTGTCGATTGTCGTACTTGTACTGTTATGAACTAGAGACATTCTTATTTTGGAAGTCAAAGAGAAGTACCAAGGACACGCGGCTGGTTGAATCGATCGGGTGGCGGAGGGCGCCACAAGTGTAAGCGACTTTAAATTAAACGCGTTGTTTACAATTTACACTTGTGGCGCCCTCCGCCGCCCGACCGATTTAATCCGCCGCGTGTCCTTGGTATAGTAAGTAACCTAGCTAGCGTACCATGTACGGCATCTTCGGTCTAGCGGTTTATTATAGGCAGCAGAGTAACATTTTCGGAATATGCTCAACGACCGTGGCGGCAGCGACCGGCTACCACTAATGCTATTCTAGAGTCATTATTTCAACGTACAGTACGATAGACCGGGGGGGGGGGGCTTTATGTGAACCTGCGAGAAGCGGGGAAGGAACAATTAGGAGCGAAATTCCGGTTCGTTTCACGCACAGAGGAACTGTCACCGAGTAAAGATATATACCAGGCAAACGCCATGGGTTGAATCGGTGTGGTGACGGAGGGTGCCACACCGATTCAACCCATCGCTGGTATGGAAATTTGCCGAAAATGATTCAGCACAAACTGGCGCCTCACTCGTTCTTGCATGGCCACACAGTTTCATTGTTTTGACGGTTGTTTTGACGGACAATAAGGCTACACGTTGCTTGGCCAAACTGGAGAACCCTGAGTGCAATACTACTACACCCTTAGCAAAAACCTTCCGCTGACCGAATTAAGCACTTTAACTCGGGGCTGTGTACAACAGCCGGCGTAGAACGAGTGTAAGGGCTTAACTCGGTTAGCGCAAGGTTTTTTGCCACGTTTGTATATCCGTGCATCATTAATAGCGAAGAGTCCGTTCGTAATTGGACGCACGTGCTCGTTATTGAGGTTCCTCCCGACTAGATGAAGGGAAGCGAATAAGAATTGTAATCATGACTACTGAGTATCAATCGGCTAACCGTCCGATATGTAATCGGCTTAATTTCAATTATAGCCTGCCAATACGCCGTCCGTCTAATTATTGCTAGAATGGTTGACAAGTTGTTAACCACATGTTTATCAGCGCACGCGGTCTTAATGTACTGTACTGCCACGATTTTTAGGGTGGGTTAAGCCCCGCCTCCGTCACACACGCCTGTGTGCTGAGTGAGCACACACACTCACACACACACAGTTGTGCACACCCGGTGTAAAAACCCACCCTTATAATCGTGGCAGTACAGTACAATCACCATGCTCTAGTATTATTGTAGATTTTCCACAATCTACAGACCTGGTAGCCTTGACATTGACCGGAAGTTGGCTCCGTTCACCCACACAACACTCATCAAGAACACAAGTGGCAAAAACCTTGCGCTAATCGAGTTAAGCCATTACACTCGTTCGTCGCATGACTGTTGTCCACAGCCCCGAGTTAAAGTGCTTAATTCGGTTAGCCAGTGTGACACGCAAGAAACGGTTATGCAATGCTTAAAAATGCGTGACTCCCTAAGAATAAACAGATTTCACGACGAAAGCAGATAGAAATAATGTGCATGGTCAGTCTTCCGGTCCCATAGCTTCCGGCCGCTGAGGTCCAAGAGGCACAGTACAGATGGCGCTGCTGCCGTCAACGGTTTAAAACAGGCGTGTCAACTGCCAAAGTGAGTCGAGTCGAGTCATCGGGAGAGTGTGAGTGTGAGTGGAGCAGAGAGAAATTAAACGGTGAATGGGCGCCGTGAACGGTCGTCTCTTGCACCAGTTTCGCCTGTGTTGTCAGTCTGCTTCGTTCTTTTCGTCCGCAGCTTTTGCACTTTTCGCGCAGCGCGTTTCGTGTCGTTTCGTTTTTACCCCAATTTTCGTCCGTCTTTCGCGTCACTATAAAATTTGTCCTCAATCCCGACTGCTTACCCATCTGCTCATCCGCTGGCAAGTGGCCGGAAAAGGAAGATCCAGCAGCAGTTGAAGTGAAATTGCGCTGCAGGAAGTGGGACGATTTTTTTTGCCTCGACTCCCAGAAAAATAATACTTCCAAAATGAATCTATCCCAAGGAGGCCAAACGGTAAGCAAGATTTTTAGATATTTTTAAAATTTTAAAATTTTCCTTTTATGAATTCATGTAGAGTTTTTTTTATATAAGCGTCATTAAAACTGTAAATTGGAAGATAAAATTTTAATCGATATTTAATAATTGTCTTCCCATTTGCCCGCAGATCATGGATCGGGTCAACAGTGCCCGTTTCGGACTGGCCGGACATATGCTCGCCAAAGCGGTGTGTAAGGCCACGACGGAAGAGCAAATTGGACCGAAAAAAAAACATTTGGATTGTACGTATTTTTCCCGTCACGTCACCGTCATTTCTCCTATCGGAAAAAACAATCACTTACAGTCCATCTCATAAAGACGTCCACCAGTCACGTGATTTCGCTCCATTGATTTCTGCCGCCGGATCACGTGACTGGTCGGGATTTATGAGAAGGGCTTAAACGGAAGTCGTTTTTTCATTGAATGCTGACTGAACTTTTCAATCGATTTAGATGCGAGAGTCCCCTCGCGTGACGTGATTTTTGTTTGTTTTTTTGCGCAGATTTGTTGCACTGCACGGAGGAGCCGAATGTGTCGATCCCGCAGCTTGCCAATTTACTGCTGGATCGGCTGCAGCACACTAATTGGATTGTTGTTTATAAGGCGCTCGTCTCTATACATCATCTGATGCTCTATGGAAATGAGGTAAGAGTCTTCAGTATGGTGTGTGTGTGTGTGTGGTGTTGGGTTTCGGTTTTATTCCGACAAACGTCGTGGTTGTCGTCCTCGTCGTCGTCGTCGATCAGTGTATACTTAAACCACTCGCGCACTTTTAAACAGCACGATGTGCGGTGTCTTCAAGGTCAAGGTTGGATTGGAGAAGCCAAGAGTGTAGAAAATGATTGACAGATGGATGTGTTTGACGGTTACTTAAATGCGGAGCGGATGTGGCAATTTTTTTTTACCGAAACTCAAGAGAGTCGATCAGAAGACATCGTTTCAATTTATTTTTTACCTCGATGAAGGACTGTCTCTTGTTCGTCTCTCTGTGTCCGCTCGGTTTTTGTCTTTTACTATTTTCTGTCTTGTCTGCCTGCTTATCTCCGCCTGCTTTTCTGTCTCTCCATCTGCCTCTTGGTCTGCCTGCCTGCCTGCCTGTCTATTTGTCTATCTGTCTGCCTGTCTGCTTGTTTGTCTGCCTGTCTGTCTGCCTGTCTGTCTGCCTGTCTGTCTGACGTCCGTTTTACTGTCTTTCGTCCGTCCGTCCGTCTATCTGCCTGCTTGCCTGCCGACCGGTCTGTCTGTTTTATATGTCTATATATTTCTGTCTTTCTGTCTTGACTATTTGTTCGCGTCTAGCTGTGTGTCTGTGTGCCTGTAATTGTTGTATTTCTAACTAGGCACAATTTCGCACTCCGAAAAAATTATTATATCTGCATATGTCCTTCATTTTGCCCAACTCTGACGGCGTTCGCTTCTGTGTTGCTTGACTCACACGAACAAACCGTTGTTTCTTGTCATTTGCAGCGGTTCATCCAGTATCTGGCGTCGGCCAACACCTCCTTCTCACTCAATCAGTTCCTGGACAATAAGAGCGGCGTTCAAGGTTAGAGTTCAATTTCCAGTGGTGCTGCTAGCTTGATATTCTCCGAATGAAATACGCGATAAGGTCCCCACGTGGGAGGTTGGCCGGCATTCCGTCATTGTCTCAGCCACTCGTCATTATCGTCGCCGTATAATCATTCGGGGACTGACTGGCGTGGAATTATCCGACTGACTTTCCCATGTGTTGCAGGTTACGATATGTCGACGTACATACGACGATATTCGAAGTATCTCAACCAGAAGGCGCTTTCATATCGGGTGGTGGCTTTCGATTTTTGCAAAGTCAAACGAGGGTAAGTCCCTAAAAATGAACACATGGGACGATGGTCAACTCTTAGACAGGCAGACAGACAGGCAGACAGACAGACAGACAGACAGACAGACAGACAGACAGACAGACAGACAGACACATATGCAATTACAGACAGGCGCGCTTTGTTTATGGACGTGAACGCGTTAATTGATAATGTAGTTCGTTAATCAGATGCCTGGCCCATTTGGCAAATGTAAATTATGCGTATTGACTGGGAGTTCATGAGGGGGTGTTTTTTAACTGTATGTGAGTGTGGGAATGTGGGAACGTCCCGATAATCATCTCTGCCTCTCTGTAGCAGTCAATGACTACTGACTGACGAGATAAAATTTCCCCTCCCCCCCCCCTCGTCTCAATTACGCAGGTGGCCTGGTAGAGTAGCAGCTGTTTGTTTTTGCGAACTGAAAACTGGACGTTGAACCTAGCCTAGCGCACAAGCACTGCGCCAGCCACACACTGCAATGTTTTCTCAGTTCATTGGTTTGGTTGGTTCTATACTTGGTTAAGGAGCCTGCGAGTGGAGCCCCTGCGCTGTGCGTCAGTCAGAGACGGGTGGTGGGGGGGGGGCATTTTATGAGTGTTGATAGAGCCTTACGCAACATCACAGTGAGAGGAATCGTGCAAAAAAGTACAGGAAGACACACTGGGGATAAATCGATATTTTAGCGGGGAAGATGGCGGGCTTGAGACACACCACACCACACGCGCACACATGTGAAGGATTCCTCCAGGCTCCCCGGTCGGATGGTGGTGGTGTGGGGCTTCGTTCGCGCTCGCTCGCTTGCTCGCTCCAGAGAGTAGTGCCGGGTTGAATGCAGTTATGTATGTTTAAGTGGGATTATGGATTGGGTCGTCGTTTTCCGGGGACTCTAGTCTCGACGGACTGGGATGGGCTCATCGATTTGCAGGATAGACGATATAGTGGACTGACTGATGTAACAGGAACAGCCGGTTACGGATGCCTTGCATTTGCTGGGAGCATGTTGTTTTACCATGTGGATACTAGCAGAATAAAGTAACAAATTAACAAAACCGTGAATGGAACAGTTGACTTGTTGGTGGTGGTCATTTGTTATGTGCGGTTACCCCTCGTTTTGGTATTCCCGTCTTGTCGACCAGTGCAGTTCTTTGCTGTACCATGATGTCTCCTTCTTGTTTTGTTATTACTATTAAAGACTAATAGAACCTAATTTACCTGCATGTCTACTGATTGTCTGTCTGACGTTGCCTGTCTACTGATTGTCTGTCTGACGTGTCTGTCTACTGATTGTCTGTCTGACGTGCCTGTCTACTGGTTGTCTGTCTGACGTGTCTGTCTACTGATTGTCTGTCTGACGTTGCCTGTCTACTGGTTGTCTGTCTGACGTGTCTTTCGTAACTGTTCCGTCTACTCGAGCGTCTGTTTATTTACATTTTTGGTTCCTCTGGGCGTTCTGGTCGTGCTTTTTTCATTTGCAATTGGCATGGCTAGGGGCAGCAGTAGTCCAACCAAACAAACAGTTTTGCGATGAGTCTCTAACATGACTTATTCACAAATCATTGAATTACTAGAACAGTCATCCGTTGGGTTTCCGTTCTGAAAAGACCGGTTCAGCTTTCATTGCCTGAGCAGGCGGTTGACTTACAGTATCTTTGTGGTTTCAGGAAGGACGATGGGGTCTTGCGAAAAATGTCTGCGGAGAAGCTTCTCAAGACGCTACCGGTGATCCAGGATCAGATGGACGCCCTGTTAGAGTTCGATGTACGTTCTGACTTTTAAACAAATAGGCGACGCTGTTGTTGAAATGTTTAATTAGCTGGTATGTCTGCTTGCAGTGTTCGCCGAACGAATTGACGAATGCAGTTATTTCCTCATGCTTCGTACTACTTTTCCGCGATCTCATCAGGCTTTTCGCGTGCTACAACGACGGCATCATCAACATGCTGGGTATGAAAGTGCAAGCGTCGATTCGTTCCCTGTGTGTGTGTCGTTGTGCAATTATTGGTTGGCTTGCAGAAAAGTACTTCGATATGAACAAGAAGTCGTGCAGAGATGCGCTCGATATTTACAAACGATTTCTGGTGCGCATGGACAAGGTCGCCAGTTTTCTGAAGGTCGCGGAAAATGTCGGTATTCCTAAAGGAGAGATTCCTGACCTCACTAAGGTACTTTATGTTCCTTCGGTCCACATGTGTATCTTGCTTGTCTGTCGATCGTCTTGTTTATTTTATTGTCTGAACTTATTGAGTGCCTGTATGTATAATTGTACCGTGTGCTCGCGATCTCAAGGGACAGCTAAGCCCGCGCCTCCCTCAGTATGGCCCTGCACTCGATTGAACGTTCAATCTCGTTCACTCTTCTCTCTATTGGCTCATTTCGTACAGCTGACTCATTGTGCTCGATTGATTGATTGTACAGTCTTACTTTTCCGTAAATTTGTCCCTACAGTCGTAATTTGGTGAAGGGCACTGAATAGGCACGGCCCTGGTTGCTTAAAATTTACGGCTAGGGCGGAAAATTGTCCCTTGAGATCGCGAGCATACGGTAAGTTCCGTTTTGTCACGGTTCTTTCTTATAGGCTCCCGCAAGCCTACTCGACGCATTGGAACAGCACCTGGATCATTTAGAGGGTGGAAAGAAACCAGCTGGAACCCCACCCGGTGGTGTTACGGCGTACGTTTCGGTCTTATTGGGGATCTCGGTTACTCTAGAGATTTGACATTTGCGACTGCGGCGCGATTCTAATGCAATTTCCTCCTGTCTCTTTAGATCTGGCAGCTTGCATACAGGCCTGATGTCGCTTTCTGCGACCGAGCATTCATTGAACGAAGTCGACGAAAAGGAAAAGCAGCGAGCAATATTGGAAGAGCAGCAGGCAATGGAGGAGATCAGAGTAATCATCTTTCGTTTTATGCATTTAAAGCTGTTTGTCTGTCTGTTTGTCTGCCTGTCTGAGTGCCTGTTTGACTGCCTGTTTGACTGGTTGTCTGCCTGTTTGTCTGTCTGTCTGTTTGTCCGACTGTTTGTCTGTCTGACTGTCTCTGTCTGCCTATCTGTCTGTCTGTTTGTCTGACTGTTTGTCTGCCTATCTGTCTGATGACGGTCTGACTGTTTTTTTTTATTCTTGTCTTATTGTCAGTCTGTCCGTCTCTTTTTGTCTGTCTGCTTACCGCATACACTTTATGCCGGTTAATTTCCGGGCTGACATACTTTTACTTTGTTTATTCCATTACCACATCGTTTAGTTATGCCCGTCACCGATTACATCTGCTCTATTTTCAGAGAAAGCGAGAGCAAATGGCAGCTAGTCAGCAGTCTATGCCCGGCCAGTCGGAGAATCAGTTTGCCGGGAATTTCCAAAACTTCCCCAAGGCACCTTCCGGCCCGACGTCCCCCGCGAACGGGGTAGTACCGCAGTTCAACGGCAACTCCTCTAATGCGATGAACGCATCGGCTTCCTCCTCCAAGAGCGACTTTGACTCTCTGATGGATTTGGATTTCAATCCCAATTCGTTTGGTGGAGGCGCCGCCAGCAGTCAATCCTCCGGGAGTTTCGGCTCCGCCAATTTCGGCGCCATGCCGGGTGCATCGCTTTCCATGACTGATATGAATCAGCAGCAACAACAACAGAGACAAGCTGTCCCGCCGCAAGGCTTCTATCAACAGCAGAATCCTTATGCATCTAATCCGTTTGCAAGCCCATCAGGTAAAAGTCTTCGTAAATCTAGTCCCAGAGTAGCAGACGATACTTGGTATCGTTATTTGTGATCGTCCCAAAGTAGTTTGGATGTTGTTGCCTGATTAGTTCGTTCTCCTCCAGGTAATTTCGTTCAGCCGAATGGCATGCAGTCCCCCGCTGGTGGCATGCAGATGGGTAACAACCCCTTTGGACTGCCGCAACACAACGGCTACCAGACTAGCAATATGGCTATGTCCTTCAACAACAACCAGCAAATGGGCCCGAAATCCGTGCAGTCGCCCATGGGTCAGGCTCCGCAGCAGCAGGGCTCCGGCTTCGACGCGGACTTTGGCTCTGTTTTCGGTCAACCTCAACAAAGCGGTATGCATGAACAGATTTTCTATTTCCCACCACTGCATATCCAACACTTCGTTTTCATTCTTTGTAGGGCCGAGTAAATCGGCGTCCAACCAGCAACAGTCGGCACAGGCCCAGTCCAAGCTGATCCAGAACAATGTCGAGCAGAGCTTGGCGAACCTGGCCAACAACCTCAACCTGGGAAGCCTTGGAGCGTATGGGGTCCGACCGGCTGCTGCCGTGGCCCCCAACCCCAATCAGTTTGGCATGGCGACTGGAAATACTCCACAACGTCAGCCGATGGCGTCTAATTCGGTATGAGATGTGTTTTGCTCCTTGGCTGAACAGTTTACGTCGAGATCAGCTGCAGTTGATGTATTCTCCAACTGTCTGCCACTTTTATATCTTTTCTGATGAAATGTTCCTTCCGACAGAATTTCGGTGGTCAGCAGCAGCAGCAGCAGCAGCAGCAGGCCCAATTCGGTCAAGCAGCAGCACCCGCGAACGGCGGGTGGAATCCCTTTATGACGATGACTCCGACCACACCGCAGCAGCAAAACAGCCCGACGAGAGCGCAGCAACCGGCAGCTAACGATCCTTTCGCCTCCCTCATCTAGAAGCTGGAGTGGTGTTTCCTGCAACCGTGAGGGCGGACTCGGCACGCGGAGTACCCCCCTATATGTGATGATATGACATTACCCGCTGTTAATTATACGACTTGGACGCGAGACAATAATGATGATGATCACACGATGACAGCGCCTCGCTGATTCTGCAACATTTCCAAAAGAGTGTCAAGAGATTTTCAAGACGGCTATTTTATTTTGTCCTGTCCGTTTTTGTGTCCGTGTGTGTCTGCCCGCGTGCGCGGGTTGATCGACCAGAAGATTTAAGTTTAACTGCTTTTTTGTTGTGTTACACGCGCCCCGACTAGCGAGCGGAGTGGCCGCATGGATTTCTTGATTAGTCACGTGTGTGTAATCTATTTGCTTTTTGAGTTGTACGTAGTTGTAGTAGAGTAGTAGTAGAAGCACGCTTTAGCAGTGATTCGGTCGGATGTTATGTCTTTTCCTGGCTCAGCACAGCAGTGATGCCTCAGCATTGCGATGTTA
>LRSR01004202.1:0-11122 GCA_001579985.1 Hypsibius dujardini
AGCCCGCGGAAGACCGTGAACCACGACCACTTGAGTGACGCCCGGTCCGGCTTATCAGTCCCTTCAACTGTTGCAGATACGCGTCCGCCGAAAGAGACACAACCACTTCAGCAACTGGCGGCACACTTTTTTCCACCACCACCTCCGGCACCTTCCGCGACTCCTTCGCGGGTGATTTGAGTTCCTCCGAGTCTGCGGCTGATTTCAAATTACTCCCCGTCCGATGGGTGAAAGTCGTCGTCGTGGAAGAGGTCGTCGTCGTCGAGGACTCCTGCTGTGACTGCGTGAAAGATAAAACCCGAAAATAGCAGTCAGCAATGTATGAGACAGACAGACAGACAGAGAGAGAGGGAGAGGTCTCCTTTCCGATAATATTGTCTTTCTCCACGATCAAGGGATCTACTTGTTAGCGAATGTAGTTATTACAACATTTTGACGGCGAACGCGAGCGTGCGCGCGTGATGCCTGCTCATGCCGGAATGAGGGCTAGCTTATTATTACACTGTACACTGTAACTGTAACTGTGTCTCTGTACCCATAAAAAAAGGCGAGAGATGATCTGACCAACCATATCACTTGAGACTGCTCGTAATAACCCCGCCGGAATTGAATTGAGGTCTTGTGTCGCTCGGGAAGTCACGTCACAGGGGGGTAAAAAGAGAGAACGAGTAGTATGAGAGGCCGAAAAAACAACCGAGACATCGTGTATGAACCCTTAATCCGAACGGCAAAGAAGCACTTTACACGTCGTTCATCCTATTACTCTCCGCGTATGTGTCTGTGTCTGTGTCTGCGTGTGTATATACAGTGCGTATGAGCTACCAGTAAGATATGTGTTTGTAGAGCAGTAGGAAAAACAAACAGCTGATTTATCATCGGTTTTTTAGCGAAAGATTCGTCGGTGTGTTTGTCTGTCTGTCTGCCTGTCTGTCTGTCTGATTGTCTGATTGTTTGTCTGCGGTTCGTGGCGTTTTGACAGATGCATCGAAAACCGGAATGTTCATACGACTGGACAATAGGACTGACCGCTTGATATATGTGCCTGAGGATATGGTCCGGACCAACCAGTGGTAGGAGCGTATTGTTTGAGCCGGTGTTTGTTTGGTAAACTTCCAAAACTGGCCCCTTGTTGGCTTCTGACCAATAACTTTTGCCTCTGCGTCTGCGCGTGTGAGCCAATGAAAAAATGAATCAAAACGAGCGCGGTGCCGGATCTGCCGGATTTTTTTGCGCTGCAACGTGTACGTACCTGCCGGAAAAAGGTCTCCCACCGTTTGGCGACCATTTGAACGCGCGGGCTCGCGGTGCTTTGCGGCGACGGCTGTTGCTGCTGTCGGACGTCGGGTTTGCCGCCGCCGCCGCTGGACAAGCCCAGCACCGCTTGCATCCGACGTTTTGACGCGTCCTCGTAAGGCGGTATGAGGACCTGAAAGAGATTTGATACACGATGCAGGTACAACGTTTATCGGAGCAGATAGAAAAGACCAGTGGTACCAGCACACAGCAGAACTATGTTTCAGACAGACAGGCCGATTCTGAGATAGACAGGGATGTGGTCAAACAGCTCGAGAAAGAGGGACAAACAAATGGGCAGATAGACAGACGGACACAGGCAGGCTGGCTGGCAGACACACAGACAGACAGACACACATTTAGACAGACAAACAGACAGGGAGAAAAGGAGGCGGGCAGGCAGGTAGACAGATATACCAACAAAGACATACAGAGACAGGCAACCAGACAACATGCAGACAGACAGACTGACTAACAGACTGACTGACTAACTAAATATCAGACAAACACACATGTAGCAGTAGGTTGGCAGACAGACAGGCAGAAAGACATAAGCAGACATGCAGACGAACCTTGGATGGAAGTCTGGAGCTGTGACCGGGCGGGTAATATTCCATAATAGTGAATGATGATAATCCGAAACAGCCCAATCTGCGAAGGCCCTGCTATATATAAAGAACAAACATCGACAATTTTCCCAAAGGAAGATGTTCAACAATGACTCAGCCCGATCAATGGCTTTTGTGCCAAGAAAGGTGCCTTTCTTCTGCCGTTTTGTTACTCTTTCTCACCGGCGCCGCTCTTGTGACAACACAACCGTCTTGTCTCCTTAATACGAGCACCCATCCTCACTCGCTGTAAACACACTACACCACACCTGTTGAAAAAGAAAAGAAAGAAGGCGGGGTCAAGTCAAGTGTCCAGCAAAAAACTGCCCCAAAGAGCTGATCTCTTCTCACGCGTACCCGAGAGTCGCCGTCATTCGGTAGTTAGTTGGAGGAGATGGCTCTCGTGCGAGAGAGAGCGCGCGCGCGCGCGATCTTCCTTCACGGTCTGATAGGGCCGCTAAGTGGATGAGCACCGACTCTTGTGTCTGTAGCAGCTCTTTCCTTCCTTCGGCGACCATTCCTCTCGCGACAGACACACTCTCGCGCTCGCACAAACTCACCCATCCGCGTGCTAATTAGCATGATGATGAGCTCTTCTAACGAGTGAGAGAATGGTAGAGATGCTTGACACCGTCTGTGTGTCTCACGTCAGTAATGCGAAGAGCTGGTCCAGCTGGTGCTGGCAGACGGTTGAATTAATGGCGGAGAGGCCACTGGATCATGTCACGAGAACAGGCAAGTTGAGCGGGTTGTTTAATTAAATCACGATACACACCGTTTGGGTTGGGTGGTTCTTCAAGACATTAAAGAGAGAGAAACGCATCAGAAAAAGCTCAGTGGGGAAAAGGGAACCCGCAATGGTCATTTCAGACCGAAAAAAGAGGAGCTCGTCCCGTTCCACAATACGCATGTCTGATACTCCAGATAATCCTGCACTAGAGATTTCATAATTGCACACACACAAACAAATGTTCCCGATCCCAGTTCGAGAAAGTAAAATAGGATAATTCGATCAATGTAAAAAGAAGTTTGGTTGAATGGTAGTGATGATGATGGTGATGGTTGGGGAATGGCCAAAACGGCTTATCAGATTACAACATTTCCCGCCGCAGTGGCGAGATCCTCGGTGGGATTGGTCGCAGGCTTGTCGTCCCAGTCGATCTTACAGCGAGTGATGCGAGGATTGTTAGAGAGAATGTTGCGTTCCAGCTGGAAAAAAAACATGGATGAAACCAGTGGAAGAAGCAATTGACAGAGCAGTGCACACGCAAGGCACAACCAACGCGGAGGGAAGTGGACCTTGACGCATCCAACGTACAGTAGAGGCCGTCTAGGCCGATTCAAGGGCAAACCGACAGTCGGCAAAAGCCACTGTCAGAAAGAAAGATGGGCGAAAAATAGACAAGTGAATATACAAACATACACACAGATAAACAAACAGACAGACAGACAAACAGACAGACAGACAGACAGACAGACACAGACAGACAAACAGACAAACAAACAGACAACACAGACAGACAGACAGACAGACAGACAGACAGACAGACAGACAGACAAACAGACAGACAGACAGATAGGTAGACAGACTCACCAACAGACATACAAACAAACAGCTGATAGGCAGGCAAACAGACAGATACATTGAGAAGCAGGCAGAAAGTGACAAGAAAACACTAGGACGATGATCGTTCAGAAACACAGCAGCACTGTTAGGCTGGTGAGATGTGGCAAATGACATTCGCCGCGACGTACACATCGTAGAGCAACATGAACAGAAAATAGTAACAAACGAACAAGCTAACATACCTTCTCAAAAATGGGTGAGGCGGGCGGATTCTCCTTCATTTCCGTCTCGACGTAATCCACGCTGACGTAGTAGCCCACCCTGGAAAACTCTTGGCCCTTGTATGAGGCCGTCAACATGCACACGGTAATGCCGATAACGTCGTCCGATGGAATCTTCGTTGGATCAGGGGCCGGCGCCTGAAAACAAATAGACAGTCGTAGGCCTGTTATTAGCTATTGAACAAACCGAACTCAATTCAATCGACCGATCAATCGGACAACAGATCGGCAGTATTCATCATTTAAATCCATCAATCAATCAAATGACAGCGAAATATTCACAACCAATCGGTCAATCAGTCAAATAGGCCGGCCGGCATTTATGTGCTCGACTTTCCGTCTAATCAATCGATCGATCTAATAAAACAAAAACAAATCATTCGATCAAAACCTTCAGTCAATCAATCAATCAATTTGTCGATAAAGAACACCACATAAACTTACTCGCAATATGAACTGATGTCGCCCCGTCGGGATCGGGCCCACCACGACGGCGTCCAGCTGCTGATCCAGTCCAATGTTCTCCGCTGATCCCACATACACCACTTTCCACTCCACATCTGGAAACACAAAGTAGCAGAACTCAAATAGAACGGATTTCTGCGATGGAAATTGGTGATTTCTGTCTTTGTTCAGCAGTCCTCCTCTCCCCATACTCAACGAACGGCAAACGATGCGCTCGGACTCGAAGCTATAAGAGAGGATGCATTTTCCCACCTTCTTTCAGGTCTTCGTAGGCTTCGAAGGAGATCTCAAAGGTGAGCGGATGGAGGAACGGCGCGGGATTGTCCAAGACGCAGACATTGATGATGTTGAGCTTGCTCATTTTAATGATGCGATGTATGCCTCCGTGCGATATCCCAATCCAAATGTCCTCCCTGATTGAAAACTAAAACCGGCATTGTTAAAGTGATCAATTCAACATTAGCAACAAAACGAAGGGGAAAAAAGGGAAGAATCGACAACTCACCTGAGAGATCCGGTGGAAAAAGCCACAGAAAAACTATTATTCCCCGACCGAAATGAAGTCGTTGCAAAAATGGTGCCAAGTGCAGATGTGACGACACAAAACCAAGCCAAGATGAAAAGTTTTGAAAAAAGAAGACTGGAATTGGGATTTCACAGATTTTCAAGGGCACCAATACAGAATTATTACAGTCAAAAGTCCTGAGATTCGAACGGTCACGTGAGTTTATTTCTATCGAACCGTTTGCTCGGAGCCGGCAGTTGCTACTTTAGAGTTTGAGACAGTAAAGTAGAAACGACACTGTGACGTCACTCGAATCTCAGGACTTTTCACTGTACTGTAATATATTTGCTGCCAAGTAATCAATCAAATTTTGCTGCGGCTCGGCTCGGCTCGAATTACGGGTCGGGTGGGCTTACTACAGCCGATCGTCAGACGTGCCCCGAAAAATTAAAAGCTATCGCAGGACCTTCATTTTTTACTTTTAATTCGTTTATTATATTTTGCAAAAATCTTGAAAATACTCTGAAATTTAATGAGTATTGTGTCCAGCATAGGTGATCATTTTTTGCTACAGACAAGTTTCGGTTGAATGGGTCCGGACTCCGGACGGACTTACGACAATGGAGCCGAAAAGTTCACGCAAAAACAGCGGTAGTTTGTCTGAACCGTGTGAACAGCTTTCTCTCTGAGCATTGAGCCCATACTCGGTGGCCGCGCCAGAAAGGCGGATCCGTTCGGCATGAACCGCTCCGTTCCGCCGGAATGTACATCCTGGTAGACGTGTCAATTACAATAAATTAAAATAACTATTAGTTAAAAAAATAATAGATTACCGAAATTTAAGTTATTTGTTTACACTGACACCAAGTATGGTATGTCTGCAGTTTTTAATTTGTTACAATCAAACTAACAAAATTCTGACCGCTCGCTGAAACTGCGGAGCGGATTGCGGCACTCTTCCTACTCCGCAATATATCCGTTCCGCTTTGCAAACTGTCAGATGGAAAATTTTCAGTGTTGTCATTTTCCGGATTTTCCACCAAAACCTCTGATCTCCCGGAATCTATTGCTGCACACTCTCCCTCTCTTCTTATTCTAAGCCTCGCCGTCGCATCACAGATATGAGCCTCGCTCTGAACCGACTGGCGGAGGAGCGAAAAAGCTGGCGCAAGGATCATCCCTTTGGATTTGTCGCGAAACCGTCGGAGAACGCTGATGGAAGCAGCAACATGTGGGTCTGGGACTGCATCATCCCCGGTCCAAAAGGTGCGATTTTAACACTGAAGTCGATTATGAAATTCAAATTCCTTTTGGTAGTCTTATAAAAAGCTCTTTAAACGCTGATGGAAGCAGCAACATGTGGGTCTGGGACTGCATCATCCCCGGTCCAAAAGGTGCGATTCTGACACTGAAGTCGATTATGAAATTCAAATTCCTTTGGTAGTCTTATAAAAAGCTCTTGTAAACGCTGATGGAAGCAGTAACATGTGGGTCTGGGACTGCATCATCCCCGGTCCAAAAGGTGCGATTCTAACACTGAAGTCGATTATGAAATTCAAATTCCTTTTGGTAGTCTTATAAAAAGCTCTTGTAATCTTGATTTCGATGAGAATTTCGTTACGATTCAATCAAAAAATTCCATAAGCCGAGGTAAATTCCGTGAATCGGGAAAGGTCCTGTGAATGATTAACTTGATCTGTTCCATGTTTTTTTACTCTCATTTTAATGACCACGTTTTTTGGCGAATTGTCTTATCCATTCAGTTTCATTCAGATGGGACGAGTAAATTTGGATGGTCTATTTTCCGAAGCGAATCTTGAGAGTTTGTAGTTGTACTGTACACGCGTAGCCGGAAATGAAACTAGCAAGTTTGGGAGCGTAATTATCATTTGTTTTTGGATGGCTCGTTTTCTTTACTTTTATTTTTATTATTTTTACATTATATATTCCACGATTCCTAGCGGCCTCTTTTTTGTCAGCCCGCAGGGTGAGCGAGAAAAGATTGGAGATTGCGGTAATTTGAAATGCTTTCACTTGTTGATTGATTGAATGGCCCGTTTTGATTGGTAGTCCATTCACCTTTGCCACAGTCTAAGATGCCTGGATTGATTGAATGGCGCTGTACCACTCAGTGTGACGTGCGATTTCGATTTATTCATCTGCTGACGGGCGTTGTCTTTGCAGGTAGCATCTGGGAGCCCGGGCAGTATCACCTGAAGATGAAATTCAAGGAGGACTATCCTGGCACTGCTCCGAAATGCGCCTTCGACCCGCCGCTCTTCCACCCCAACATCTACCCATCCGGCACGGTCTGTCTCTCCATCCTCGACGATGACAAGGGATGGCGGTCCGGCATTACGGTCAAGGAGATCCTTCTGGGCATTCAAGATCTCCTGGTTTGTCTCGTTATTGGACTCTCCGTCTGTCTGTCTGTCTGTCTGTCTGCCTGTCTGTCTGTCTGTCTGTCTGTCTACCTGCCGGTCTGTCTGTCTGCCTGTCTGTCTACCTGCCGATCTGTCTGTCTGCCTGCCTACCTGTCTGTCTGTCTATCTATCTGTCTGTCTGTCTGTCTGTCTGTCTGTCTGTCTGTCTGTCTATCTGTCTGTCTGTCTGTCTGTCTGTCTGCTTGCTTGTCCATACTGAAATCTGCTTCGTTTGTGTTTCTGTCGACTGTTTGTGTTGCTGATTATTTGAGTTTTGCATTGGGTACCTTTTTTTATAGTTTTTCCTGTTGATTCTCTTCCCGCTTTCTGCAATATTTCCCTTGAATATTTTAGGTCAATCCCAACGAGAAGGATCCCGCCCAGGCGGAGGCCTATCAGATTTTCATCCGCAGCAAGGACGAGTACACTAAGAGGGTGAAGGAGCAGACGAAGAAATTCACACCCGGTGCTCTCAAGTCGGATTAGGGGTGGGAGCTTCGTGGAGGACGTCGCTGAAAACCACGATCTCGTACTTTGTATGAATTTCATTCGCCAGTTCCTTCCATAGAAATGGGTGCCTGTTACAGTGCCCCTTATGCCTTCCTATAGTTTTTCACTTTCTTGCCGGCCAATTTCCCTATACGGTAACTCGGAATTTATACCACCAAACTTAGCTGTTTAAAATAACCCAGTCGTTCCAGTGCGGCCTCCTTTTTACCAGTCAAATGACAAACTTCACCATTAACCATTAATCCCCCGATCAACATCCGGAAAATTCGCCCAACCGTCAGGTACTTTCCCATTGGCAGCATGCGCTTTGACCGCTCGGCGAACCACCGCTTCTGTGGCAAACTCGCCAAAATGCTTCAAGATCAACTGCACCAGCTCCTCAGCAGACCCCGTGCGTACCACCGTCCGCTGCCGACCGTCCTCCTCATAGTACAGCACCGTGCCCCTTATCATAACCAACCGTCCCCGAGGGAAAATCAGGCAGAAGAGTCTGCTGATAACCGGGGCAATAACCGGGTCCATGTAGGCCGGGCGCAGTAACGCCGACAGCTTCGCCAGACTGAGCCGCTTATATGGTACTTCGTTGTACAGGCACGCCCAGCCGTCTTCGATCGGCACAGGCCAGTTGGGGATGGCTGTGTTCTCGGTCCAGCGGAAGTCGCCGGTGAAGAGGATTTGTCCGTCGTCGGAGGTGTGTCGCTTCAGTCGCACCTCCCAAATAGACTGAATAGAAATGGGGGAAACGTCACCGTCGAAATCCAGGCAGATCAGGTTTTCGGTCATGAGGGGTGTGATCCCACCGTCGGCGAGGTAGTCTTTTCCGCACACTCGGACGACGTTGAGGGCGTGATTGTAGAAGTCGGAACCGAACACTTTGCTGATGAGAAAGTCCACGTCAAATCCCACTCCGGCTAGGAGCCTAAAGTAAAGCGGATTATAGAGGAGAACAGTGACCGCACCTGTCGACCTGGTTGCTTGTTCTCACTGCTTGCTTCTTACTGTACGTAGTAGTTATAGCTGAGCTTGTCTGTCTGTTTGTCTCCCTGCCTGCCTGTCTGTCTGTCTGTCTGTCTGTCTGTTTGTCTCCCTGCCTGTCTGTTTATCTGTCTGTCTGTTTGTCGGTCTCTCTGCCTGTCTGTTTGCCTGTTTGTCTGTCTGTCTCTCTGCTTGCTTGCTTCTTTGTCTCAGTCGATTTGCTTATAAGTCAGTCACAGTCAGTCAGTCAGTCGGTCGGCAGTCTTGTGTGCCTGTCAGTCTGCTATATGTATCCATCCTATGTCTGATTCGCCGGCTGCAACAAATTCTCTCAGCCCATACCAGTGGAGAAATACGTTGGTTTCGAAACACAATCCGCCTAATTTATTCAGTCCGGTGTGTTTGACGTATTCCAGGGTCGGTAATTCTCGTTCTTCCGGCGGTGTGGGAATGTACCGCATCGTGGAATAGGGAACATGTTCGGTGAATGCGAAGCAAATCTTTTGCAAGAGCGATACAGACAAGTCAACACCGAGTAGTTCCTGGTCTGTCAGCGGGACATGCAGACTGTTCGTGATGAAATCCTGCGCCTCCGCTTTGGTAAGATAGTTTGACGGCATTTTTCAAACTTATAACTAAACAGTAACATAGATGGAAATAGAGGTGATTTATCTCGTATGCCTGGTTGGTAAAATATACGGTAATACCGTAGCGTATGTGCATAGGCTGAGAAGCCTCGGTGCTTTGTTGATGCTGACGAATATGTTGGAGAGGAAAAATTCACGCTTGTAATTTCCTGATAAACCGGTTTTAGCAGTCAAACTGGCGGGTCCAGAGTCCAGAGGCCTTTTCCAGTCCAGCTTCAGCAACATTTCCTTCACTTTTCCTTCATAGGCACTGACCATTCGTTTGTATAGCGATAAAAGCTGAGTGATTGATAAATTGATTGATAAGGAATGAATCTGTAGCCTAGGGTGTTCCGATTCCCTACATGCTGTATTGTATTCTTGCAGCAGATAAAGGTTCACTCTGAGTCAATATTAGTTTTGATTTGGCAGTCTTGGACTTTTTCAACAATTCAAGAAAATGGGGTTATTCGTAAATAATCATGATAATCATGCTAGACGTTATATAAGTTGAAACCAAAAGTAAGTCATGTACAGCGCCGTTTTGTGAAGCACCAACAAGCAGCCAACAGGTTTGGCCGACAAAATCTCAAACTGATGTAAGATACGCTCCCACTACTTCGCCGATCCACCGGCGATGCTGGTACAGGTCGGTGTAGACTGACGGAGCTAACCAGGAAGAGTCGCACGGTGGTTGATAGCTTCGCACTCCGGCAACCTCCCAGGTGTTGTCTGCAGTCAAGCACATTACAGGGGCACCATCCACTCTCCCCTAAAAATCCAACATACGGTGATCAGAAAACCGCCCAAACAAAGTAACTCATTAACAGACAGGACGGCAGACAGACAGTCAAACGGACAGATGGATATACAGACAGACAGACAGACAGACAGACAGACAGGCAAACAGACAGACAGGCAAACAGGCAAACAGACAGGCAGATAGACTGGTTCGTTGACGAACGGGCAATACTAGAAACATAGTCGTGAAACCCTTGTGCACATACCATGCAGGGACTCCTGTGGGTGCTATTCCGGAAGCCACCTCCGCAAAACATTGATCCGTCCACCAGTCCGTTGTAGCTGCTTGCCTGGTTACATTGCTCATTCATCATGATAGCAGTCCGCCAGGAATACAAATGACCCTGGGATTTTCGCTGTACTCTGGTGTCTGGAATCTCAACAACTGCAAATAATAAAAGGTCAATCAGTCAAACTGTGGTTCCTGATTCAACTTCCACTTTCGTACAGCTGTATATCCAGCCGTAAGTGACGCAGGTCGCCTTTATGTTCATCGGATGCCGCGCTGGCCAAGCGGCTTTGTTCGCTCCGGTGGACAGGTCGACACCCTCCATCAGCTCCACCAGGACGAGATCGTGACGGGAAAAGTAAATACTGAACTTCACACTGGGATGAGGCACGAATCGCCGAACGAAACGAAGAGAGGTATCATCAACTGAGTTCGGGTCGGTCGATACAATCCAGTCAAACGGTGACAAAGTGGAATCTCTGTAAAAATATCCATCGTTGAGCAAAACGCATACGATCCAGTAATTCAGACATTACTTACGCTTCAGAAATGCATTCGTGCGATGTGATTATCCATCGGGATGAGAGGATGGTACCAACACATGGCTCCAGTCCCCCCTTGACGTGGATGAACAGGACGATGTGGCGGTATTCATCATGGGGAACGTCGTAGGCCTGTGCGAGGTCTGCTAAGCTGGAGACATTTCGGTTCCAGTTTCCACGATCTACGGTGAAAGACAACGTTGATATGATATGCAGAGGAAAATGGCAAACGAACAAAGAGACAGACTGACTGACAGACAAACAGAAAGACAGAAAGACAGACAGACAGACAGACAG
>LRSR01004203.1:0-17860 GCA_001579985.1 Hypsibius dujardini
AGGGTGGCGCCATGGAATGACGGTTGAAAATGGTCAGGCATCCATCCTATGCTGCTGAGATATTTCTCATAACGATTCAATGTCTCATAATCGTCCTAAGCCAATCCACAAACATGTTAAGTACAGACGCACATTAATAGACAGACATTTTTATTGTTATTTTTTCCTGCTGTTTAAGGATTTTTATTGGTTAGACTGCAGGATTTAATTTCGAACTTTGTGAAGCAAAACGCTCCAAATTGTGTGGTTGTGTTAGAGAAAATTATTCTTTTATTGTAAAATGTTTTGGAAGTTATCTTAATTGACTTCCCAAGTTGCAGGTTATTGGAAAATTAGCCTAAATTATTGTTTTTATTTGTCCGTCGCAACGTGATTAATTAGACAAAATAATAGGTGAGAGTTATGTCCACAACCCGCACAATATTTTGAATTGTCAAGTGCTATGCCTAAAATTATAGGCAACTAATTAGCTTTTTAGTCAACCTAAACACGGGGCTAGCAATATAATTACATAACTAAAACTTTTAGTTTGATATAAAATTTTTGAAATTATTAAATCAAAATTTTAAAAAATTAAGGCAATACAAGGTGTAGCTAGATATTTTAGTTATCTTTTGATTTAGTTTAGTCTTGCCATCCCTAATCAGCCAAGCCTAAGTTGTAATGGGTTTTCGGTATAGAAGGTTAATAGAATAAAAGAAAAAGGTTATGCCTGAACACATATTAGAATTATGTGGCAAACGAAATTATACATTTCATTTTTCACTTTGACTGTCTGCCTAAGTAACCTGTCTTACATGTTAAATTTAACCGATTTTAAATGGCATTCTTTAAATTTAACGACATTCTGTGTTGGGCAAATGACCGCGGAATGATGTGAAATATGTCGTTTCTTGTATCCTTGCAAACCGCATTACGGTCAACTGGTGGTTTGTAGGATCAACATACATTATATTTCCAAGTAGTACAACGCAAAAAATTGACAATTCTTGTGCGCCAATTGGATGCTTAAAAGGAATAGTAATAATCACGCCATTTCATAGTGATATTGAAAGGTTATGCTGCACAGACACGAGGTGGAGGGACAGCTGCCTGCGTGCATAGGGGCGTGTTGGGTGTCACCGCGCTCGGCTCCTTCGCGCAATATTTAATTCCGCATGTAACAGCAAGTCGTTCGTCCTCCGCGCCGCTGAAGGTCAGTTGGTTGGTGGCATAGTGTTGAGGGGCACACTGTTGCAGGCCGTGGGCCTCACTGTTGACAAATCAAATTGGAGAATGTTACCATATGAAGCTTATACTGCAATACTCCGAGCCCATTTTCACAATTTCTCTAATCGCTAAAAAGTATTATTTACTTACTAAATCCTTCATCTGAAAGTTAATTCAAATTGCAAATAAGTAGTATCTCGATAAACATGTACATACATAATTCCTATAATGATAGAAAACAATATTTTGTATATATTTTGTCTGATTCTAATATACCTATAATAATATAAAATAATATTTTGCATATGTTTTTCTAATTTTACACTCTACTATTTCCATAACGCCATAGAAATAGAAAAAAATCTTTTTATAATTTTTTCTGCTATTCTAATGTACCTGTTCAATGATGTAAATGTGGAATTATCAAAAGACATATTCTCACCTGCTGGGGTAGATGGAGACGGCGGGGTGATCGGATTGGTTAGCGAGTCTGATGATGAGTGAGTTCAGCTGGTAGTCGATGTTGGCGGGCGGTGCTCCAATTCCGCCGATGGTGTTGAGCGTAATGTTCATAATGTTATTAGAGATGTCGCAGTTGCATTGCAAACTGCACGCGAGACACACGAAACAACGGATGTGTCACAATTTGTGGGAATGGACAAAATGGACAAAAAGGATATTCTTACTTGCTGTTGATGCAATCGTCAATCTTGCACTCTCCGATTAGCGGCGCCTCAACCTGGAGGATTTCAGCCGGGAGGGGATCTGCACAGCAGGACAGACTGACCGTGGTGTCGTGCAGGCTCACAGTCCCACAGCTACCCTGTGCAACATAATATATGCTACATTTATTATGGGTTATTTCCAATTATTTCATACGCAAAAATGCACAAAACTCAAAATGGAATTTTATGCTATTTCTTTTTATTTCATATTTTATTTATTTTATAGTACTCTCCTAGTAGTTGGGTATGACTCTTCACTATAATAGTGCATAATCTGCTAGAGTAATAATAAAGCATGAAATTGTTGCTTTCATAAAAAGTAAGCAAGAAAAATAAAATATACAAATTTTTAACGTAAAGCATAAAAAATAAATTTATAATATATAAATATATGTTATATACCGATATATATATCTTTCTCCTTCTCCCGCAACTATATATATATATGTATTTAATATTATAATATATAAAATAAAGTATATATAAAAATATATAAGTAATTAAACACAATATAAATGGGGTTCTTACGTCCACTCCGTAAAGCGCTTCCGCCAGCACGACCTCGGTGCGGTAGTAGACTAGCCCGTTCTCGATGACCAGTCGCGGCTCAGCCCGGGACCCATCCAGCTGCTCCCTCTCCTCACGGAACCCGATGACACGCTCCACCAGGTTGTCCTCCGTCCACACGGCGTGCTCGCAACCTCCGTCCGCGGCGAACCGTCCGCTGGCCTTTGCCGCACTTTTGCTCCCTCTCGGACGATCGATGATGGAGGTGCTGTCGGAGAGGGCGGTGGCATTGACGGTCACCCGGAACTGCTGCTGCTCGAAATCGCACTGCAGCTTGACGACACTCGAACCGACGTGGTAGCAGCGTCGAGCGATGTTGGACCTGGAGTTGAACTCGACATTCTCCAGGTTGATGAGTTCCTCGCTGGTTGGTGAGAGCTTGCAGATGGCATCGTCGTCCGGCAGTTCGACCGCACTGCCCGCAGGAGTCAAGGCGAGGAGGGCCAACAGGCCGGCCAAAATCATGCCAGCCAAATTATAGCAAGCCATCATGTTATAGGTCTCTGGGTTTTCCGGTATGATTTCTCTAACAGAAACACGCTGTGGGGTAAGACTGAACACAGCGTTCGCTTTTCTTGCTCAGACGATGTCTTTCTCCTTTATCCCTCACGACTTTCATACGGAAGCTCTTAATCTTACCACTCACCCTCGCCTTGTTAACTCATTCTATGCAAGAGAGAAAGAGATACGGACCAACTGATACCGGGCTATACCGGAACCGTAACTCAACTTTGCGGATTGCATATTCTCGTGGCGGGAATTGATAAATGCCCATATTTTGCATCATGCTTAAGCCGTACCAAGAAATCGTGGACGAACAGACGATTCTCTCTAGTGTTAAGTGAGCCTTAATACGCGGTATATGTGGTTGCATAAGGTCCACTTACTTGTAGGTTAAAGAACAATTCGTCCCAAAACCGAGGAAATTTGGTCCCCAGACTATTCGTACTTTTTGACAGTTCCAATAACTTTAATCAATCTGAACGAATGGATGAAAATGTGGTCACGTCATTTGTCATCACAAAAATGGGATAGGACTGAATTTTGTGAGAGTTTGGTCAGTTTGATATTTTGCCTAAAAAGTTGTCATGGCCAGTCCGTCCGATTTTCAATACGTTATACAATAAACCAAATTTTTAAATAACATGAGAATTTCAAGCCGAGCGCTTTCAACAAAATCTCGCCCTACAGTGTTGACTCTACTTAATTACAAATATAATTCGGCTAAGGGAAGAAAGCTCACCGATTTATGGCAGTGACTATGTACCTAAACACCTGAAATGTTTTTTAACTTTTACCGAAAAGAAATAAATAGCTACTCTAGAGAGGGCAAATGGCAAATTACACCCTATTATCGAAACACGGTCAGGACTAATTCTACATATTTAATGTCGAATTTGACGAATTTTATGCAGGCATAATTTTTTTTTAAATTCAGTTTTTAATTTCGATCGATTTTTGTCTGCATGTAGACTGCTTTCACAGGCTGGACAGACTAAATCTGTTTGAATTAAATTAGAACCTGGGGTCGAGCAAGGTCGTCCGTCAGGCGCATCATCAGGCATGGCTGTGCCTTCCAGTTGCTTGTTCTCCACTCTGCATCTACTATCCCGCGAAGTCTTAATTCCGGGTTAGTCAGATAAAGGAGAACGATAAACCCCTCAGAGTGGTTGAATATGGAAGGTGTCACGATAAGAGCATCTTTCTTCACCCGGAAGCCAAGATAAGGGCTATTGGACCGTTCGCAGCTGTGGCTAGAATTGAGACTAGACAACGATTTAGGCCCACACAATTTCTGGCCTCCGATCAGAATCAGCCTCATCAGACTTACTTCATTTTCCTCCACTCAACTTGCACACAATGTTCCGCAAAATGGCTTTCGCGCTCTTCGCTTCGCTGGCCGGCGTTGTCATCTTCTCTGCCCCGGCGAAAGCAACAAGCGTGGACTTGATGCCCGGGCATGCAGACACTTCATTGTTGCCCGGTTCGCGACTCCTACCGGCAAACATCGACGTGTATCGTCCCTCCGTCGATGTAGACAACTTCACGTAAGGCAACGACTCACCATACTCTTGGCTAATTCAACAGATTTAAATTCATTTCATTCGTTTTTTTATTAAATAGGTGCACTTGGACAGTGCCGGAGAAGATCGAAGCTCGCTATCGTAGTATTTTCATTCGACCCGACTATAACTGGTTGGGAAAGGACAAACGCGTTTCAGTCTCCATTGAGCATTGCACTGCGACCTTAGAACCGAAGAATCCCGTTGGCGAACCCATTGTCGCCGATCTAATCAAGGGCGGGTAAGTGACCTATACAGTTGTCTAGACACACAGACACACAGATACACACATAGACAGACACGAAAACAGACGCGAAGACATGTAGACAAATAGATAGCCAGCCAAAAAGACAAACAGACATTCAGACAGATAGTCAACAAACAGACAATGAAATCCATGTGGCTATTTGAGAAACGGTCTCATTGTGTATACTTGTCTAGCAAATTGACTGCGCACGGTCAAGCCGTTAGACTGACACTGCATCGGACAGGCACACCTGGCCATTTCGCTGGAACCTACATTCCGTTCACGGTGGCAAGCAGTGTGCCGGCAAGCATCCAAACCCACCACAACAACCGGATTGGTGCTCACATCAAGTGCAAACTTGTTTACTGCCTTGTCAACGGAACTCCAGAGTGTATTTGAGAATTATAATGATTTTTACGACCTTGCTTCTTTGACAAGTATCGCACAAGTGATAATTCACTTTTTGGAGATTTTCGAATTGAGAAAACAGCTGAGCTCTTACTACAAGACATATCCATCACTCCATATACTAGTGGTATATACCGTATTTGTTGCTGTTCTTGTAATAAGTAAAAAGAGTAATGGTTGGCTGGTTTTTGGACGAATCTCCAGGATCGGCGATAGGAAAACCTTCCAGGCATGAAGTTTGAAAATGACCAGTAGAAAAGCAACATCACCTATCTCCGTTTGAGTTGGGAAAAGAGTCCCCAATGTGGTTGTTAACCCTACTCTCGCCCCGAAATCGGTGTTTCATATATGATATTGTCTGTAATGGATGGATAATAATATTTTAGTGCTCCGGGTCGTCATAAATCGACTGGTTTGGTTTGAATTGGGTATACTGATACGGCCTTGACATGAACACTTACCTATGCTTCTATTGATTATGCACTTCCAGTTTAACGAATACAAATAAGAACCAGTTAGTGTAATTAAATGTAATAATACATGATGCTTTACGTATACCTTTAGTCCACATTTTATTAGTGCAAGTGCAAGTAATATAAACCGCAAAAATCCTTTAACAATTCTTTAATCCTTTTTACTGACATTTGACTTGTGCCGGTATAATTAAATATTAAAATCATTTTACTATATACGCTAAACGTACACTGTATTGTCCGTGGAATTCGTTTGCCCTCTCGTGTGGTGACCTGGCAAAATTATTACCGTACTAGTTTCTCTTAGAGAAACACATGACCTTTAAGTAGAGTAAAACTTTTCCACGGGTTTTCCATCACACCAATTTATATATTAAAATAATGTTGATCCTCTGCCTCTGTGTTTCCTGTTCTAACTTTTTTGTTAAAATCTGACGAATTATCAGCATTGTAGTATAACATTTTATATAATTAACCATATTCCTACGTAGACTCAATATTAACCGTATATAGATAAAATGGAGAGTTATGTCATCGAGCGCCAATTGGAGATATTTCCATTTACCCTGTTATCGCGATGAACTTAGGACAATTTTATTTATCGAGTGTGAATGGGGGTTTCCCCTTTCCGTTCGTCAACGTGCGGAGACTGGTACTGCCGCGATAAGCTCACATTGTTTTGCATATCTCTCACGGGTAATTTGGCTTGACTCCTCGTGTCACCATTCCTGCGACACAAAGAGTAAGCCGTTTCGGGGAAAGGGAAGGTACGAAGAATCAATCGCCTTTTCCGTCAGAGAGGCGCCTTGGTTATCTCTGCAAACAGGAAGGTGGAACAATGGCTCAAAATATCAATCCCCATTGTGCGATATTTCTTCAGCAAACTTGCCCCGGTGACCGAGCAACACTATTGTTTCAACTCCGCAGACAATCGACCTCTTGGTTGCCAATAATTTCACGAGACCTGACCTTAAGTATAATTGAAAAAAAGGTGAACACATTCTCGGAACGAAACATCCGAACAATTGGGGTCCACTTCCGGCGCCGCTTTATCTACCTAGGCATGAACGAGCCCTAATCAGTGTCAGGCTGTGTCAAGCGAACCCTGATCAGTGACGAAGAAAGGATTCAGCGCACAGCTCAATGTCCGCTAAAATGACTCGCCAATTCTCATTACGGTCGTAGTTTGCATGACCTTTAAATTTTAACTTCTTTTTTTTCTTAATAATTGAACTGAAAATCTTCCGATATACCAGAAAATAGTAGTAATAATATTGTCACTTTCGTATATTATTCCTTCATATCTAATATTTGTTAAATAATTAGCTTTGTCACCTTTACTTAATTTATATTTTAGAAATATATCAATTATGAAAAACAGTTTTAGGGAAAATAATAATAAATTATTTTCTTATTACAATACTTTTCAAAATCGAAGTAAAAATCTTCCGATGTAGCATGAAGTAGTAATAATATTGTTACGCTAGTATATTATTCCTCCATATTTCTATTATTTTTTAAATAATTGTGTTAATGACCTTTACTTAGTTTGACTGTGCTTAATTTGACCAGCTAATCAGTATTTGAATCGACCAAATATTATATTACAAAATGGGTCTTGAAGCTGTAGAGCGTGATTGTACAGTTATCTCTTTGCATGCTGATTGACAAAAGTGCTCGTGGTCAAAGGGAACAATGGCGACCTTTGACGTGTTATATACAATGCACCTAGGATAATAATAATTATGACTGTCCGCTTCTTATCCTCTTCCACGTTGTACTGCCACGCAGATATATTCTTTTAAGGGAACGGCACAGACTATCTTATGCTACTGATTTATCACTTTGAATTTGAGTGAATGATAAGAGACAACCTCAACAGCCTCAGCTAATTATACACTGCATTAATCGAGAGACATTATGATTGAAAGGTCATGTGCACGTTATATTAGTACTAACTAACAAAAACTCAAAGCAACTGAAGAAAGAATATTGTACTTGTCAAACATTTTATTATTATACATTTTCGTAAATTTGTTTTGTACAATTAATATTTAATATTACTAATTATACAAAACAAATTTACAAATTGTATTAATATTATAACTTTAATAATTTTTCAAACTAAATTTACGAACATTTTTAATAATAAATTGTTTGGTTAGTACAATATTCTTTCCTCAATTGCCTTGATATTTTGTTAGTTAGTATTATTATAACCTGCACATGACCTTTCAATCATAATGTCTCTTGATTGATGCAGTGTAAAATTAGTTGAGGCGAAATGCCTCTTATCATTCACTCAAATTTAAGGGTGATAAATCAGCAGCATAAGATTGTCTGTGCCATTCCCTTGGAAGTATATATTTGCATGCCAGCACAAGGTGGATGAGGATAAGAAGCGGACAGTAATAGTTATTATCATCCTAGGTGCATTGTATATAACACATCAAAGGTCGCCATTGTCCCCACTGACCAAGAGCACTTTTGTCAATTAGCATGCAAACAGATTACTGTACAATCACGTTTTGCAGCTTCAAGACCCATTTCAAAATATTATTTTTGGTGGATTCAAATATTGATTAGCTGGTCAAATTGGAAAATGTGGAAAGGATTGTGAGAGAAATAAGCCGGAAAAGGGACGAAGGTGTGGATATGAAAATGCGTTTAAAATTCAATTAACAGCAAGAGTTGGTCGAGCGTTAAATTTGTAGACTAAACTAGAGTGTTTTTACATGCGAAAAAAGGTTGGGAATCATTGCGTAGTCGCATTTTTCTTGGCCGATAATTTCCGTTGTTTGGAGTTGTTTTTAGCCAGTTGAAAATTAAATTACCTTTGGCGTTAGTTTGGTACTAATAGTAAATTCGGTGTCAGTACAACGGACTCCAATTATATTACATATTACATACAAATTTACTATTACTATTATTATTATATTTATTAATTATAAATATACCGTGAGTCGAGCCATGTACAGCGGAGCAACCTGCGTTGTCAATAATCCGCCATGTAAGTCTTTCACGCCATAGTGCTAACATTTTTTTTAACACTGACATACTAGTACAATGCTAACATTCATTTATGCCGTATAATGAAGATTAAGTGTTATTTTCCTCTCCACATTGTGCGCTAATTCCTAGTTTTTCCCTACTTTTTTATCTCGCAATCCCTACAGCTGTGGATAATAGTTTTTTCCTTATTAGTAGAACCGTCGTTTTAGAATGGGAAGAACCCCGACCGAATTATCATTTCAGCCAAATACCGCCTTCATCTTCAGCGCATTAACAAATATTGTACTTGCAGAAATGATACAATAGCTATAGGGAAACTGTGTCACACGAAAGCAGAATATTTAAAAGTCGGTGGAAAGGATCTTTTACGGCTACTTCTTAACAACTATAACTTGACATGTGATGGTTACGTCGTGGTAGTTGAATGGATCACCATCATTGAACTGAATGTGAGGCCCGGAAAATATGAAGACCGTGTCGTCGGCATTGGGCGTGCTATTGGATGGTATCACTTCCACGTCAATTTCGCGGTTGCCGTTGGGCCTACAACCAACCATAGACACAAACTTATTTCAATGCACATTGTGACAGTTGAATGAAAAGACGCTCCAATGGAAGCACTTACGGTTTGCTTGCGTCTCCGCCGCTGAGGAGCGAGTAGCTCTGTTTAAGCGCGGTCGCGTTGCACGATTCAAGAACGAACTTGACGCGATTGTCCCCGAGGGTGGTCGTGACGGACTTGTCCAAACCCAGACTGCAGTTGTAACCATTGCTTGACGACTTGCAATCCAACCTATAGAGGCAAACAGTTCCAATTATCAAACGGCTTTGATTAAATAAGGCAAAAAAAGTATGATTTAGTTTAAAATTAACACATAACGAGATTCATTTAAGAACTAATGCCTCGTTTTTAATTTTGTCTGAAAAATGTTCTGTCTATTTTTAAAATAGCGTCTGATGCGGTTAATCAATTTTCTGAATACTTTTATATTACATATATACACTTTTATACATATATATATACTTTTACTATTAACATGTCACAATATTTGTCTAAAAACTAACGCTTCTTTCATCTTAGTCTGGAGAAATGTTCTGTTTATTTTAAATTAACGTTGGATGAGATTAATCAATTTTCTGTCTATTTTTAAATTAACATGTGGCGAAATTTTCCTGTAAAGTAATGCTTCGCTTTGATCTTTGTCTGGAAAAAGTAACGCATGAGCTGTGAAAAGAGTACTTCTTTCAAATGGAACTAAGGTCTTTTTAAAAAATAGCGGCGGATCTAATGAGAACTTAAAGTAAACAACTGCTCATCACACCTAAGACTTGATTAAAAAATCTTGTGCGCGTGCTACGTAACACATCACTTACTTGAAGCTCTTTTCAGTACAGTTGCTCACAGTTTCATTATTATGCCGAGGGGGGCGAGGAGGGGTGCAGTTAGTTAAATGCGGGCTGCTGGTCCGGCAGCACTGCACCTTAATGTGCGTGTGGCTGTAAATCTGAATCTTCGGATCCCTCAGCTCCTGCCCGAACGGCGCCAAGAACTCCAGAATATGGACTTCATTACTGAACTGGATTACATCATCAGACTTCTTCACCACCAGGGTCCCACAGGAGTTGTCATCATAGTGCACCGGTGGGCTCTCCGTCGTGTGGTTGTTCACGGTGACGGAGAAGACGTTGGCCTGGCTGCAGCCGGCCGGGATGGCTGGCCTCTTAGGAACCGAGGGGAGACCCAGCCATCCGACGTAGACCTCGACAGCCTGTCCGGGGGACTCGACAGCCACCAGCATCTCATTGTACTTGCAGGTGAGCACGAGGCGGGAGCAGGATCCGTCTCCGTGCCAGTACAACTGGCTGGGACCTTCCCGCGGCGGGGATGGGCATCCGGCGCCGGTGCAAGCCTCACCGCGATCCTCCGCCTCCGAGTACTCCCCGCTGAGGGTGAGGACCTGGTCGGCCGGCTGCCGGAACAGCTCTTCTATCGGGGATTGGGCGTAACACGACGCGAACAGGAGCACCACCAAGAAGAAGAGGACCTTCATTTTGGATGTGAAATTAACAAGAGCTGTGTAAAATAAATGTGGCTGCTATTTCGACTGACCGTCCTATAATGCATGTGGGAAATAAATGCGCCCGTGAGAGACGGAAACGGACTTTTCCGGTTGGGCTATCTTGCCTTTCTTCGTGCTTATCCGGTTTGTTATCCGTATCTTGCAGGCTCGCTTTCGTATTGTGTGTATTATGGAGAAGACAGAGGGTTCACCCGAGCGCGCCACACAAGCTCTCATCGACGGTTGGCGTGTGAGGCTTCATTGTGGTGACTGCTTTGAGTGATAATTACCAAGCAGGACCTTCCCTGTGGGGTAATCTTGACTAGGGAGATACGGAGCGACATAGGGGCTATAATTTCACCCTTTCTCTCACCATATTCCGTGTGAATGTCGCTGTTGAGTGCTAATTGTAAGTATTTGCCGGCTGCAGTTTTGGCGTCCAGGATGATAAATTTACTTATTCATTTACTTATTTATTTGCTTATTACTTATTTATTTACTTACAACTTACTTATTTATTTCTTTTTACTTATTATTTTACTTAGTTATTTTCATTTTTGCTCTGTAAAAATGCCGAACTACATTCACATCGAATTGGTTGGAGACCAAGAATTAATTAGCCTAGCTGTTTGATAATTAGTTTTCGGAAGTAAGACATATGTAATGGAATTGCCCGTTTACTTCTCTATTGTCAAAATAAACATCTAGTGGAGGTACTAGTATAGTGCTATTTTTCTACAAAGATCGATATCCTCAGTACTGCGAACGGTAAGGCCAAAATCCACGCTGCTTGCCTATTAGCCTCAGTATGTAATTCCAGCTAGGAAAAGACTCGATATATCTCATGGAAATTGCCTCCCTGTAAGTGTTAGCATAATGGACACCGGGAGAACAATTACTATTTCTGCTTTCACTTTCCTTGTGAATGATAGAAATGTATAAAGCGAGATAATACTGATATATCTCACAAGTAAGAGACATATGCATGTCTGGAAAGTTTTATTGTATATAAGTTGGTCCACTCAAAAGGTAACTCGTGTATAAATTTCGATGTGATTTGTTGTTTGCTTGCGAATTAACATCCAAGGACATGCCAACTTGGATGCAGCAGTCTCGTAATTTTTTGCCGTTGGCAAACTTTCCATCAAAACTCAACTTGGCCAGAATTTGTCTTTTTTTTCACGGGGTAAAGCAGACTGTTTTTCTGTCCATGACGAATGAATAAAAGAAAAGAAGACCACTGGTCATCTCATCTATTTATCACAAATTTGAATGCTATCAGACTCGAGAACGTCTTTAGCGGCACGGAACCCGACGTTCGCCCGAATCGGCAGGGAGTCGGCATTCTCTAGGACCACGTAGTCCGTCACAACTACAAATGAATCGTCGTTCGGGGTTGGCTTCTTCACCTTCGCGCCGATAACCGCAGCCAGATCGCTTGGGTCGCTGCATCGCAAAAAAACAGTTCAATACAATAATACGCTCTCTAATTTTGATGAATCTCTGAATTGAGAAAATTGTAATGAAATATAGGCTTACTTGTTGGAAATGACAGGATCGGAGCTGTAGTTTAAGCTGTTGACGACCCAGGTCTGCTGCGTATCATCCACTAAGGCGAGATCGCGTGTGATGGTGACACGGATCGTTTCCGGCACTAGGTAACTTTCTCTGATGGCCACGCTGGAAAATAAAGAGTTTACCTAATACCCACACTGTTCAAAGCTTTAAATAGTACTTCAAATGACAATGAGATCTGGCTCTTATTTTACTTTAAATCAAGGGAAAAAAATGTTTCTTGAATCCTACTCTCATGTACTCTTATATAGTAGCACACAAAATTGTTTTGATTCATGTTAACTGACGAGTTGATAAATAATTGTTCTGTCCAAAAAACAGCATTTTATTTTGGTCTAATTTCATATTTCTTATATAATTATATATATATATATCATTTTATATAATGGTTTCATATTCAAAATCTTATCTAATTTCATATTTTATATATAATTGTCTATACATTTTTTTTCTAGTTTCATATTTCATACATAATTTCCTATCCAAATTTTTATCTAATTTCAGTTCTAGCAAAAAAAATTATATGTGGACTTACACGTTAAATGTGTGGGTTTTACAAACGACGACGTTTTCATTCTCCCAAGGCGGGATAGTGATATTCTTATCCTTAGGCTGGACTAGATGGTTGATGCATTTGAGGCTGATGATTGGACTGTCCAAAACAGACAGCAGTTGGGAGTTGTCCGTGACAAAGAGCTCCCTGATTTGGATATGGATGCTCTGCACGTAGCTTC
Organism: Hypsibius dujardini; assembly: GCA_001579985.1. Lineage (NCBI taxonomy): Eukaryota > Metazoa > Tardigrada > Eutardigrada > Parachela > Hypsibiidae > Hypsibius > Hypsibius dujardini. Next base: position 13,074 of record LRSR01004203.1, read on the forward strand.
CATGCATGTCTTGATTGACGTCCACGTTGCTGCTGGGATCAGCGTCGTGATCGAAGGTGAAGCTGCTCACGCGTTCATTATTACCGTTGTTAGCGGCACGACGACGGCGGTTGTAGATTTCCTGATTGATGCCGGGCACCGGGCCGTCATCCACATTGACCTGAAGCAGCTGACCACCTAAACATCACATCAACAGTTACATGTTATTTACATGTATACGTTGAATTAAAAATTGACACTTGATTATTCTCGTAACACACGATTCTTCAGTTACGACAAAAGTAATTAAAAAACATTTTTCTCCCAAAAATGTTCGTTTTGGCTGTAGCCAAAATTGCTATCGTCAATATGCCGTTTTAATGGAAAGCAAAAATGTTATTTTATTTCAACAAATACTCGCCACAATGAAGCTGGATCAATATAGTATTTCAGCTGCCTCTTGAAATTTTGTTCAGCATCAGCAAATAGAGCTACACTGCTGTCAATTTAAAGTGTGACGTCCAATTCAATTTTCACATGTCAGCAAAATCAAATGTCACAAATCAAATAAATATTTAAAAAAATCAGGGCTGGTTTTTTTGTAAAAACAGCCGATCAATTTCAATTAATTTCATAGTTTTCAAATAGATGCACTTAAATTCAGACTCAACATCTATTCCAGTTTTTGTAACTTAATTGGAGGAATAGCTTTGCGTACTCTGAAATTAATTAATATATATTTAATACATAATTAATGCATAATTATTTGATTAAGCTTTTAAGTACATGCAGTTAAATTCAGGCTCGAAATTTATTCCAGTTCTTTATAAAACATTGAGAGAAATAGCTTATCAGTCTTGCTATTTAATTAATTAATGAGGAAAAATAAGAATAAATTCTTACCGGCATCTCCTCCACCGACGGTTAGAGGGTCTTTGCGTTTCCAGTTGGCGGAGCATGGCGAACCCGCAGAAGCCGGAACCACACACCGAGACTTTGGATTGCTGAATGGAATAAATTTCCCGTTAGAATCGAGGCTACCGAGTTGGAACTCCACACGATCAATGGTGGAGAGGGAGTGGACGGTGACGGTGGCATTGCCGTCCTTGTGGCACTCTAAACTCGCGCTGGACTGCCCATCGTTCCAGGAAAGTCCAACGGCCGGGCACTTAAAGACCTCATTATGGGCGGGGTCGGCCAGGCAACCGACCACCCACATGGCTATAGATGCTATAATACGCATGCTACACAATGTCACCTTCATTTTGAGCGAACAAACGAAGGAGAAAACGAAAGAGAGTGAAACTGTAAAACGTATCAACTGAAAATTAAGTTTTAAAGAGAGAAAGTTCAAGGGAAAACTGTGAAGGAGGCCTCAGTTGTACGGGCTAAGTACCGGTACCTCGCTTTGTGGGAAAGGTCGTTTGTGGCGCCAGTGAGCCAGGAGAGATAGGCCAACTTCAGAAATATGCGGAACCGGATAAGGAGAACAGAAGCGTTTATTGTCTCTCGTTGAGGAGATTAGATTCCCTCCAAACATGACCAACACTCGTGCACGGACTGGAAAATGATCGGCACTCGCGCGGTCGACAACCAATTTCGAGAACCTATTTGAAAAATGTTACTGTAATGCCGCGTTAGCTTCGCGCACCTGTAGCGCCGCCTTCGGACGATTTCCCCCCACTTCATGCGTTATGCCGGGGCAGTATATACTGAAAATGCTGTGTTTGTTGCGCGAAGCTAACGCGGCAGTACAGTAATACTATCCGGAAATAGTACATGGTAATAAACTGTACGGTTCCGGTGTGAGGGTGATTTATTAGTTGTTTTTTATTAATAAAATGTGTGTACTTATCCGTTATTTATCATAAATAAAAAACAGAAATTCTTTATGGTATCACAATTGAACGTAATTAAATTCTTATACACCGCAATTAGTGATAAATAAATAATTAAGGGGAGAGCTATGCCCACAACCCTACACAACTTTTTCCGGCGGATTGTTTTTAAATACTTTTGGGTAAAATAGTTGCACTGGAAGTAATGCTTAAAGAAGTACGTGACATATTACAGATCGTAAACGCTCTTTAATACGACGAAACACAAACAGATATTCCGAATTGGGACGGGTTTGCAATGTGCAGGAAGGCGTTGCCTGTATGAGCGAAGATTTTGCGTGGCAGCGACCTTAATTATATCCTTTGATGGGTTTTCGGGAAAAGATTGTTTACATAGCTGAAGGTTGTGTTCAAAAATTAGCGAAAAAGAATGAGTATATAGCAATTGATAATTAAACAGGCTATGTGGGTTGCGAGTATAGCGAAAGGTCGTGTAGAGTTGTGAGCATAGCCCTCACCAATAATTAATAACAATATTTTACTTAATGAATATGAAGTCTTGAATTATACTGCAAAAATTTGCTTCATTATTAATTAATAATAACGAGTCCTTTTAATAAATTATCTAGATGAAAGCTGCTGTCACAACTCTCACGATATTTGTTTATCATCATTGCAATAGTTATGCCCACAATCTTTACACCAAAGGTGGGCACAACCTTTTTTATGGAAACAACCTCTTTTTCCTTAACCCCATTACAACTTGGGGTCGGCGGATTAGGGATGGCAAAAATAAACTAAACCTAAACACTGTAATTTTTATTAACTAATTTGTTAACTTTAACTTTTAAGTTAGTTAAAAAAGCTGAACTAAAACTTTTTCTTACTGTAATTTGAATGGGGAAAAAACTATAAAAAAAATTAACTAACTTTGACTAAAATTTTCAAAATTAAAAATTAAAGGCTGCAGACTAAAAGTTTTAGCTTCAAAACCTAGCTACCGGGTAGAAACTTACTATTTCGAAAATATTTACAATTCCCAAGGTCGTGCGCTTCAGTCGTTACAAAAATCTGATGACGCTAAAATGTAGCAAATTCAATTGTATTCGAATTTTTTATCCTGCAAGAGTATGAGTGAGAACTTGATTTATCGTAACCTTGGCCCCATTTGGAAATGTCCACGCAGCAAAATTTTTAACCCGCGGTTTGCGGGGCTTGGTAGTTGTCTCCCTGGTCACGTTTTGGGGAAACGTACAAAACACTTTTGGAAACAGCAATTTTGAAGAATTTTGTGTGGGCTTTCATAAATAATTATCCTGTTTGTAATTTTCCGACTTCATCCATATCGAAAATTGAAGCGCCCAACAAGGCATAATAACCTCAAATCTTTAACCGCTGAGACAGAATCTCGATATCTCGCTTTCACTGTGAGGATGTAAATGCTCAAACTCTTTTTTCAGACAATAATTTAAAAAGATAAAATACATTCGGGTACTCGTTAGAGCGTTTCCAAAAAGAGTGAGACTCATGAAAGATTCGTCAAAGGTAAATTCGCCACAGAACTCCCTGACATTTCGTCCCTAGTTCGGTGAAAAAAAGTAATCATGAGCTCTCCAATCCTTTTGAAACGTTTACCAACGATGATCAAGATGTATTACTACTGTTTTGAATCAGATTTTTAACTTTTTTTCTAAATTTTCGGCGAATTTTTTATTTACGGATATTTCATCCCTTACCCATGTCTAAACATTTAAATATTTAAATACATTTATTCATAAATTTTTAAATGCCAAGTATTGTAAAGCTGCCTCAAAGAGATGACGTTCCGAAATAGTAGATCTTGGTCGGTTACCAAAGACTAAAGGTTTGCAAATTAAAGGAAATCGCTTTCCAAAAAGTTAGTTTCTACCCGATAAACTAAAAGATCTAGAAATAAAGTTTTGCTTAACAATAAAACTAATTAGTTAACTAATCGTTCTGTACGCTTTTGAAAATTTTCTAAAGAAACCGTAATCTTATTTCGGAACAATATATACTAATCGCTTGTTACGATGTATATATATATACGATGTCTTTTTCAAACTTGGCGTTTCAACACGTTCCTTTAAAGGACCTAATGACTCAGTGAATAATCCATTTCGTTTTACCCTTTAGGGGCCTTACACATATTACGTAATCAAGGGAGGGTGGGTGGGTGGTACCCGAAAAGCTTACGTCTGATTACGATTTTTGGGTGTGATGATTACGTCGTATTACAAGGGTGGGTGGGTAAAATTGTCGATTTTTTTATTACGTAATAAGTGTATGATCCCTTACCGAATCGAGACTACATGTCAAATGGTCGTCGAAGACGAAAACGAAAACTAAGATGCAGTTTGGACATTTCCGTATCCCTCGATAGTCCGTCCGATCAAAACGAGCCACAAGGTAGAATATTACTCATGGCGGTAATATTTTCGATTTTCCACTCGAGTAATGCCCAGATAATTTTCAAATTTCGCCTTCATTCATATATTCTTCACCCAGTCCATCCTGAGTCGATCCGATCAGAGAGCAGGACTGACTAAAAAAACTGAATGACAGCGAGAACAAAAAAGGTACCTTTCATCTCGTTTCTGCGTGCGCAAAAAATAATAAGGAAAGAGAGAGCGAGAGCCAATACAAGCGGGAGAAAAGAAGCGAACACAGCAAAGAAAAAAGAACGCGCGCGCGGAAAAAGAGAACCCGAGTTCGTGTGTGTGTAACAACTCTCCGCAGCATAGAAAATAATTGTCTCGTCCAGGAAAAAAACCCACTGTAATAACGCACACGCCCACTCACAGACAGACAGGCCAAAAAAAGAGGGAAGGGAGAGCCACGATATTGAATAAAATCAAAAAGCATAAACAAAATAACTGTCGCCAGGATGAAGATGATGCTCATGATGATGCAGTAAAGAAAAAAGCGCCCGCAGCGCCATCTGTACAAGAT
>LRSR01004204.1:0-14506 GCA_001579985.1 Hypsibius dujardini
CTGTCTGTCTGTCTGTCCGTGTGTCTGTACATATTCAATAGTCCATAATTTCTTCTGTTCTAAGGTCAACCGCAGTACAGCCGTATTAAACCGCATTGAAGGCCAAACCGAACCACCGTCGTCCAGTAAGTTTCACCGCATGCCCCAATCAGCAGCCAACGGCCCCGTCAGTTTCATCAACAACGGTGGACCTTTGAGCTATCCGGAAGTCTCCCCACATGCCGGACCAGAAAGCCGGGTCCACGGTCGGATTGCTGCGCTTCTCCACGAACGAGACAGCTACCAGGAGCTGCTGCGGGACGCGGTGGCGCGGGTCTTCCAGCTGGAGCAACGGCTGAAATTGGAGGAAGAGCACCCGGAAGTGGAACTGCTGCAGCAGAAAGCGATGGACATGTACCGACGCTCCAAGGCCACCATCAGCGCGCTTAATGGTGACGTCACCGAACTGCGTCAACAGTTTCAGGTACGTTATTATTTTTATTATATGTCTGTGTCTGTGTCTTTTTGCTGGCTTTTTAGCGCATACTCATGTTACTTGAATATTCCATCTTACCAGAATTTCAACTTAAAAATTACTCGAATAACAGATTTAAAAAAAAAAGAAGAAAGTAAACAAGGAAGAATACAAGTGAGTACTAGAATAAACAAAAAATAGCAAATAGCAAGTAATAATAATATTAAATAAATAAATAATTCGATGGATACTAATAAGAAATATTACATTAAGCCTTTCAGTATTTAAAACAAAATTTAGTTGTTGCCATTTCGTCTCTTATGAAAAAATGGAATAAATGCAAAGATAAAATTGGATTTCAAATGATATGTCCTAATGCTGTAAGTAATGTATATAAGCAAACTTGGCTCTTACAGTCATTAAAATCTGCATTTTGCGATGCTGAATGAAGTGATTGTCATATTTATAATTAAATCTGGGAATTTGGTAAAAGCTTTTTTAAGTAGAGTGGTCTGAGTAGAACGGCATTCGTTTCAGGCGGAACGGACATCCAAGGACGCGCAGCGGTTGCAGCTGGTGACGTGCCAGAAGGAGCTGGAGATGGCCAAGACCACGCTGAAGATGCAGGAGAACGGACTGGAAATGGCTCAGGATACGATTAAGCGCCTCTCCACGGAGTAAGTGGCTTGTTTTATCGAGCGTCTGAACTTAATGGCGCACTATTCATGTGGCCTGATGGGTACTTCTCTTGGGGGTCTAGGTCGTTTGGGTTGCAGCAATCATTAGCGGCTGCGCAGGCAACGGTAGCAACCATGAAGCAAGATAGGAATGGGAGGATGCGGGATGATCAGGCTTCCGTTGAGAGGAATTTGATACTGGCACAAAAATAGTAAGGATACTTACTAGCAAAGACACAGATACAGACACCGGGGGAGACAAAAATAGAGACAGAGACAGAGACAGAGACAGGGACAGAGACAGAGACAGAGACAGAGACAGAGACAGAGACAGAGACAGAGACAGAGACAGAGACAGAGACAGAGACAGAGACAGAGACGCAGACGCAGACGCAGATACAGACGCAGACACAGACACAGACGCAGACGCAGACATAGGCACAAACACAGACACACGACACTGAGACAGAGGCAGACACAAACACCTACACGGACACAAAAGAGGACACAGGTATCCACAACTAAACTTTGCAAACTTTCGGCAGGAAGGAAAGTATTTTTTGCAGTGAACTTGTGCCACACAAATATTGATCGGTTGTTCTATCTAAGTTGGATCGAAAAAGTTGGAGGTCGACGCCCTTTGTTTTGTTTAGTGATGAGTCGGAGAAGCGCACTTCCGATACAATGACAAAGTTGGAGGAGGCCGTAGAGTTCGGTGAGAAAGCAATAAGAGCACGGGACCATTTGGCTAATCGACTAAGGGAGATGACAGCGGAAATGAGCGAGCTGCGGGATCAGGAAGCCAAGACGTATGCGGAGATGAGCGAACGATCCCGACGCGAGGTGAATACTCAATTGAGGTCATGTCCACGGACACTTTGAAGGCCGTCCTATTCCGGCGGAGAGAGAAAAAACAAATATATGGACATAAACAGATAAATTTATAACGGACAGCACGAACAGAGATTCAGACACACACACACTGCACCTCGCACAAAACAGGCAGACACAAATGCAGACAAAGAAAAAGAAGCAGACGCATACACAGACCCAAACACCGAGATAAACATAAATGCAGACAGATACGAACATAAACACATACACAGACACAGACACAGACACAGACACAGACACAGACACAGACACAGACACAGACACAGACACAGACACAGACACAGACACAGGTTAATCAGAAAATATATTTTGCAGATTCAGCAGCTCAAACAGACCAGCGAAGATGCGATTAACCAACTCCGAGAGGAAGTCCGTCAACTGGAGACGAAACTAACAGACAAAGACATCGAATTGGGGCGAACACAACGCGAGGTGCGTACCCTACAAATGCAGGCGGAACGGGCGGAACGTGAGGCCCTGGCCGGTCACCACGACCTCTCCACTCCGGACGACCTTTTCAGGCGATTATCCGCTGCTGAGCAAGACCGTGATCGCTTGACTCTGCTAGTTCAAAGCACGCAAACTTCGCTGCGGCAAAAAATCGATCAGATGAGCCAACGAGAAGCAAAGTTTGAGAAAAGTATGAAGGACCAGAATGAGCGGCTAAAGGAAACTATCAACCAATGTGAGAAACTCAACAACGAGCACGTAGCTATGGCGGAAGAAATACAACGATTAGAAGGCCAGCTAAGCCTGAAAGAGAAATCACTTCAGATATTGAATCGAGACATTCAGTCAGAAGTAAGTGTTGCCGGTCTGGGTCCAGTATCTGTCTGTCTTTTTGTCTCTTGTCTGTCTGTCTGTCTGTCTGTCTTTTTGTCTCTTTGTCTGTCTGTCTGTCTGTCTGTCCACCTGTCCACCTGTCCATCTGTCTGTCTCTGTGTCTGTGTTTGGTCTGCCTGTTTGTCTTCCTTTTAGTCCATCTATCTACCTGCCACCCGTTTCTGTGTCTGTTTGTCTGTTTGGGCCTGTCTGAGTAATTCTTCGTCACATTTCCTTGGTTGCAGATATACACGATGAAAGAAAAAGGTCGTCTGGCTGAAGCTGACAGGACAGCAAAGGATGCAGCGATGGAAGAGTCCCATCAACAAAGCCTGCTGGATATGCAGCAAGTTAATAAGCTACTTCGCCAGCAAGTCGCTCACTGGCAGGCAGAAGTATGAAAGTCATCGTATATGATCATAAAAATGGATTAGTGCTTCAAATTAATGCGATATAAACTTCTGTTGTTTTCAGTTTAATAATCTCCAGAATAATCATGAGCTCCGAGTCAGACAAATGAAAGAAAAGCTGACGCAAGCCAAGCACCGGCAATTCGAACTGGAGTTGGATCTGCAACGGAACAGCGGGCTGAATGCCGATTTGATTAGTCGTTTAGACGGTGCAAAAAATGCAATGGTCGTCATGAATAGCTTGTCATAAAAAAGAAATACAAGGAAGAAGTGATCTCTTACACACTGCCAATGCGTTTTTAGTTGACATTTCTTATTCTATATATTTATACTCGACGAGATCACCGTCTAACGCGGGAAGAAGAGTTCCACGTAGTCCCCCAAGTCAACTAACGCGGGAATATTATGCATATTACTGTTTTTTTTCGGTTTCCACCGGGGACTGCACATTTCCTTTTGCATTATGTCTGTAGGGTGTCTGTGTCTGTACTGTGTCTGTGTCTGTGTCTGTGTCTGTGTCTGTGTCTGTGTCTGTGTCTGTGTCTGTGTCTGTATCTGTGCCTGTGCCTGTGTCGCGGTGTTCTAACACAGCTGTCTCTGGTTTTTACGCTGTTCAAGTTGCCAGAAATCTGCCGCTTCATTTGCCGCTCCTCCCGGTGGCTGCAGCTCCTACGACTGCAACATCTACGATCTGACCTCCCAGTCTTCCTGTATCGAAGTGAACAATGAGCCACCCCAGTCCAGTCAACCACTCTGGAAGGCAGGCCTGAATCTTGAGTGTGGACCAGCAGATTCTAGGCGGGATGATTGTGGCTTTCAAGCTCCAATGGTTCAGCGGTTCTTGGTCCGGTTGGTTCGTGCCCGGGTTCAACGATTTGGACGTCAAACTGAACGGCCGCGGAATGCGTCGATAGTGGTCTTACTTCTTCTATCATGTTCACAGCTATATCGTCTGCAAATAAGGAACAGTTAATTAGACTCGGTTAATTTCTGCGTTTTTGGGACTATTGCCGGTAAATCATTTTATGTTTTCGCCTCTTTCTCTAAGTTTTAAATTTCTAATTACAACGATTAATTACAACGATCAATTACAATGATCAATTACAACGATTACAACGATTACAACGGTCAGCCAAAAGGGAACCTCGGAACGTGAGTTAAAGCTTTAATCTTTGCCTTGATTGAAGGCGCTGATTGATTGATGTAAGCTTTGACTGAAGAAGTGTTCCTTTGGAGTAGAAAAACGAAAACAATCGTATAATCATCCTAATCAACGCCTCAAATCAAGGCAAAGATTCCAGTTGAAAGGCTCCTTTACTCCAATGGAACACAGAGCTTCAGTCAAACCTTGAATCTATGGCTTGATATGAAGCGTTGATTAATTGATTCAAGCTTTGATTCAAGTTCCATGTTCCTTTCTTATTCGTGTTTTTCACTCTTAAAAAAACCCCTACGACTGTTGTATTAACAGTTTACCAAATCTGGAGTCTGAACTTCGGATTCTGTTGATCCCGCAAGTTTTTTTCTCTTGGGTGTTGCAGAAAGTGTTGTCGCCTGTAGAGTGCTCATTTTGTTCCTAACTTGTTCCTGTGTTCCTGAGTGCTCAGCTTGTTCCTAACTTGTTTCTGTGTTCCTGAGTGCCCATTTTGTTCCTAACTTGTTCCTGTGTTCCCGAGTGAATTATTAGCAGGAAGATCGTTTCATCCATAACTTCGTACAGCTACGAGAAAAATGTCGGATTCCGATTCGGAGGACAGCTTCCACAGTGCAGAGGACGCGGAGGAAGACTTTCGACAGCGGGATCGCGATGTAACTGCAGAGTTGGCAAGTTTACGCGTGGCGAAAGAAGCGACGACGACGAAAACGTCCACGTCATTGAAAAGTACTGTCCCTCCGTTGATACAACCGGCCGTGGAAGGCCCCTCCTGGGCTGACACGTTGGAGTCAGATTTGGATCTGGATGAAATGCTGGAGGCGGAACAGAAAGCAATTCTGGAAAAGAAGTGAGGGAAACTTTTCTTTCTGTTCACTCTGCTACGCTTGATTGATTGTTTGATTTGTTTACCAGCTCCAAGCCTGAGTCATAGATTGATTGATTGAGTACGGATCAATTTTTAATCGATATTTCTCAATCGTTCACGTGGCCGATAGGATGTGACAGAATTTTCGTTTCATTTTTCCTTCCAAGTATATGCTTATTTTGACATGGTTTAGTTGCGAAAAAAGTGACTGTCCAGAAAGATCCGGTTCAGTTTCAGGGTACGACAGATATTGTCGAGCTTTCCGATTGATTCGTTGATTGAATGATTTGATCGTTTATGACGTACTCTTTGTTGTTACGATTGATTGATGTATTGAGTACTTTGTTACGATTGATTGGTGTATTGAGTACTTTGTTACGATTGATTGATGTATTGAGTACTTTGTTTTTGTCTCTTCACTTTGAAGTCTTAATGCTAAAGCAGCGTTTTGATTTTAATGTTCTGACGTTTTTGTTATTTAACAATTTTTTCATCCATAAGTCTATTGTATTTTAAATTACATTATTTCTAATATAATTTAATTTAAAATCAGACTTCAGTCGCGTGCTGATTTTAATTTAAATTCAAAATCCTGATTTTACAAATACAATTTTTATTTGGCTTTTCGCACTGTGCCATTAAACTAATTTTGTTTGCCGTTCGTCTAGGAGGGATCAAATTCTTCGGTCCGCGAAGCCCGACCTCCGCACCGCCCCGCCTCCGCTCACCACCGTCCCGCTTCCGCTTACCACCGTTCCGCTTCCGCTTACCACCGTCCCGCCTCCGCTCACCACCGTCCCGCCTCCGCTCACCACCGTCCCGCCTCCGCTCACCACCGTCCCGCCTCCGTTCACCACCGCTCCGCCTCCGCTTACCACCGTCCCGCCTCCGCTTACCACCTCCCCGCCTCCGCTCATCACCGCCCGGCGGAACAGCGGCCCCTCCGAGCCGTCCTCCACCGCCAGTCCGTCCGAGCCGTCCACCGACAAGGAGAGCGGCAACGATCTCAAGGACTGGGATCGGTTCAGCCGGAAAAGCATTGAGGAATCAGGGCAGGAAAAAGCGACACCGACGACTGCCGTGCCTGATCAAAGCTTGCTCGACGAGTGGGAGACGGGCTGGGACGAGACCGACGTGACGGAGGAAGACATTGCAGCGGTGACAAAGGTTTTACCGACTACTTCCACTCCGACTGAAAGTGGCTCTCTGATGGGAAAGAAATTGAAAGGTTCGCCGATTGATTCGCCGGTGAAGAAGCCGACGGAACCCTCAGCGGCGTTTTCCAGCGGGCCGACGGAACCCTCAGCGGCGTCTTCTAGCGGACCGAGGGAACCCTCAGCGGGGTCTTCCAGCGGGCCAACAGAACCCTCAGCGGCGTCTTCCACCGGGCAGACCGGCATGTGGGGGAAATGGGGCGGTTGGGGGACGAATTTGCTCATCACCGCGGTCGGGCAAGTGGGGCAGGGCTTGAACGTGGTGATGGACACGGTCGAGCAGAGTTTGGGCGCGCCGAAACCGGAGGAACTTGCCGCCGCCAGGAAGGCCGTGGAAGAAGCGGATGTATGGGACAAGGAGCCTTCCAATGTACGCCTACCTTTTGCCGCCCGTGCTGGACCTTGTTCGTAACGGTGTTTCATGCCTTCATAGGTGAAGCGAGAGAAGGAGACAATGAAGCCATCTGTTCAACGCCCGCTGACGCAACCGGAGGCCGCGACGACGACGACGACTGGGTGGTTATCGGATCTCTCCTCGAAGGTCCAGTCCGGGGGCTTGAGCTTGGTATCCAACAGTCTGGACGTGTTGGAAGGGTTGGGGAAGAAGACAATGGAGGTTGTGAATGATAAGGACCCCGGGTTGAAGCAGACCAAGGCGGTGCTGACCAGGAAGATTAACTAACCGATACTTTCGCCGGTACAGTCAAAGTCCTGAGATCGAACGACACTGTGACGTCCTTCGAATCTCAGGACTTTCACTGTACCAACAAGTCGATCTTATAGTCTATAGAATTAAGGGACTGGGGCAGTTGCCCCCGCCCCTTTTGTTGGTTGGCACACCTCTGCTCGCGCTTTCCATTACGTATGGACGTATCATGCATGTGTGTGCTATTTTCAATCTTTCCAGGTAAAAAGTGCCTTCTCTGTTCATTAGGGCCGAGTCTTCCTCCTGTTTTATAATTTGCGCTTTAGCTCGTTGTGTCTTTATTAATTGGGACAGATTCTTTGATGTGTTTGTCTAATTTATTCATTTCAACTAATTTGAACAGACAACCTCATCGAACTCGTTGTTGTGTCAGTCTGTCTGTCTGTCTATTCGTACGCGACGCCTTTAATTTGCAGTTCAGGAATGGATTATCGCGTTTGGTTTGACAGGCCAATTAGACATGACAAGATTGGAACGAAGGATGAAAAATTCGAGCGAAAGCAGACCAACCTCCGAGATTAATCCCGATGTCTGTCAAGGGTTGGCGTGTCTGTGCCTGTATCTGTGCCTGTGTCTGTGCCTATGTCTGTGTCTATTGCTGCGCCTGTGTCTGTGCCTGTCTGTCTCTGTGACTGCGCCTGTGTCTGTGTCTGTGACTGTCACCGTGTCTTTGTCTTTGCCTATGTGTGTAGAGCCTATACCTGCGTATTTGAGTGTGTCTGTGTCTGACTCAGCCTATGTGTGATGATTCTATGTTCTTGTGTCTGTGCCTGTGTCTATGTTTTTAGGCTAAACTGTTTGGGTCGTTGAACCGGAACCAAAAAGTTCAAAGTAATCTTCTACCTGAACGTTTTTATCGGTCTTCGTAGGAATCAACTCGAAAGACTGGGTAAACTCACTAACATCAAACATCAAACTCGGGTCAGCACAGCCATGAGCACCCGAAATTACACTTTCATCAGGGTAACCTTGGAAATCGGGTCGGCGAATTATGGTTTTCCGGTAAGTCTGGGTTGCCGGCAAGTTGGCACACGATTCCCGGCTGGGCTCGGCTAGGAACAAGGAAACCTCTAATCCGAGAAGCGAGAGTTTCTTCCCAGCAATTCAAATAACATGAAACACTGCTGTTGGTCCAGGTGAAAAGTTTTCAGTAATTCTCCGCTATGAAGTAATTATGATGTGCCAATAAAACCTGTTGACCTTCCCGAAATCTGACTAAGACACCCCAATTTACTTACAGACGTTATATCATGCAATCGTTCCCATAATCCCATTCATGCAACGCTAAGGACCTCGTTTTGCTTGTCTGTCTGTCTGTCTGTCTGTCTGTCTGTCTGTCTGTCTGTATGTCTGTCTGTCCGTCCGTACACTGTTTGATCCCGTATGTATGTAATTAATCGTCTTAAGAATGATGTGCGTGCGGTTCTAGCAGCGTAAATCACGTTCATGTCACTCCCTTCTGGCCGTTTTCAGCAATTAGATGAAAGTCCCGGACTGATATTCTATCTATCGGGTCCACATTTAATTCAATAATGTGGAACAATCACAATTTTATCAATGCTTATCAAAGTCCCAGCTGTGATTAAAAGGGGCGATACTAATATCGGTTAGCAAACTCCGGCGTCAAAGTAGTCTGGAACAGAAGCCGCTGTTATCTTTTCTAAGTACCCCGAAGTAACTACCGACTGAGTGTTAGGCTCTGCCTAACCATCTGGCCATTTGATATTCAATAGTTATATAAAGTTCTGTGTGTCGACCTATTTTGTCTGCTTGTCGCTTGTCAGTTTACATAGTATAGTGTCTTACATAACCGTTAGGTAATCTATGTTTGTGACTGTGTGTGTGTTGATCTGTTTAAGCAGAGGAATGTGAGTTGTGTGAGGAGTTAGTTCTTTAGTTTTTCTAGTTTTTCGTTCCGCAGTCTAATAAACTCTCATTATCTTTTGCAAAAATCAACCTTGAACTATACTGATAGGACATCGGCCTATCATGAGGGTTTTCAGATTACCGCAATTTTGCAATCGTTCTTGTGGTTCTTGATCTTTCGAAAGTTCACTGCCTTCTTTGATACTTCATTTCTATATCGAGTGTTGAGCACAAAAAATACTGTAAATCCACAATTATGCCTGTGGTCAACAGCAGCGCAAAGCTCCACATCCTACTGGCCTGCTTCCCCGCGTTCGGGCATACCATTCCCCTGCTGGAGCTGGCGAAGAAGCTCAGCAGACATAATAGAGTCACTTTCGCCGTGTCCGCAGCTAATATTGCCAAGCTTAGAGCTCTCGGCGTGGTGGACGATGATGCTATAGAATTGGTCGGCATCGAGGATGGTGTCGAAGAGGAGTTTGACAATCCCGCGGACTTAGGCACTCTCGACCGTATCTTGGCGGGAGTTCTTCCAGCCACGGAGACCTTTCTCTCCGCTCTGCCGGCGCGGCATGAGTCGACGGCCGAGCGTTCCGCGTTGGGTGAGTTGTCTGTATTAGATATTTCAAGATGATTTTTGTTCCATTCCGCGTTCTGTATATGATGATTGTTACCTTTAAACGGGAGCATGATTTTTTATCGATAAACGGTTCTTAGCAGACTCCGTCTGATTAGCAGGAATAGAAGTTAGCCACAAAAGAATTAGCATTAGCATGTTCCAACTCGATGTTGTTCCATTTGTTCTCTTTTCTGAGAACATGGCACGAACCAGTTTCGATTCGTGTCGGATCGAATTTGATAAATGTAAAATTTGATGTGAGACTTGATTGGCCATTCGGCATCGGCCTCGAGTATGGGAACGTAATTCTGTTCCTTTGTTCTGTTTCTGCAAACGCTGGGAGACCCAGTTTGAACTGAAACAAAATAGGTTCAATGTGTTGTTGGAATGTGAAATTCGATGAGAGTTGTTATAGACACAGGCGTTCGATTCTAAATAACTTTCACTTAGACGACTGAATTTTGTTCTTTATTGTTTTTTGTGTCAACACTCAACCGTTTTACAAAATGACTTGAAAGAGTGTCCATGCAAGAGAGTTTCGCTACGCAAAAGTTTAAACTCGCCTCTCTAAGATACTACATAGATCAGCCCGGCTGTTCAGTTATGTTAAATTAATCTTCAATAAAACACACTTCATTTTGTTCCCTTTGTTCCCTTGCGGACATTAAACGAACGGGTAGCAATCGAACGAGCTGCAGCTCTTTAAGTAAGGAGTTCAAATCTTCAGAACGTGTTCCTTCTGTTCCCCTTTCTCTGAAGTAAGAAGTTCAGTTCTTCAGAACGTGTTCCTTCTGTTCCTTTCTTTAAAGAAAAGAGTTCAGTTCTTCAAAACGTGTTCCTTCTGTTCCTCTTTCGCTAAAGTAAGGAGTTCAAATCTTCAGAACGTGTTTCTTTTTGTTCCTTTTTTTGCAAGCATTTCGCGAACAGATATCGATGGGGTCAACGTATCGTTTCCCTCTTTTCAGGCAAAACAGGCGTCACGTATCCGGTCGACGTGGTCATTGTGGACATGTTCCTCGGCAAACCGGTGGCGGTCTGCCACGCACGCGGCATCCCCTTTTATATCTTCAATCCCTCCAACGCCATGTTTCTTCAACACACCTTCCCGCTGACTGTGGACAGCCCGACTGTTCCGTTAGAGCAGGCGGAAATATTCATCCTCCTTCCACCGTCGGGTCAACCAATGCGAACGCCGTTCTCGCACCACGCGAAAAGCCTGTTCCTTCCCATTCGGAGCAATTACCATCTGGCGAAGGGAATCCTCATCAACACCGTCCAATGTCTGGAGGAAGATGGTCTTCGGGAAATCCCGAAGGAACCGTCAATGGCGGGAGTGAGTGTCTTCTGCGTGGGACCGTTGATTTCCGTGAACAAGACCACGAAATCGAACGTGGAGGTGGAGGGCAGGGTGAAGGATTGGTTGGACCATCAAACCGACGGTTCGGTGGTTTTCTTATCTTTCGGCACGATTGCCACGCCGAAACCGGAGGAGATCAAGCGGATCGGACAGGCGCTTCTGGTGCTCGGTCAACCCTTTATTTGGTCACTTCGGACGCAGCATCACCAGTTTCTCCCCGAGGAATTGGTGACGGTGAGTTTCTGTTGGGGGCACAGGCGGGGTTAGTTTAACGGTTGCAGTAGTTTTGGCTAAGTGACCGGGTCCTTGCCTGAAAACTATAGTGATCATTGGCCGAGTGACTGGAAAGGGTAATTACATCGACGGACGATCGGTATAGAAAAGACCACGGGAAAATCGGAGAGTGAGTGAGGTGTTAACGCCGATCTTCCTCTTTTGCATTATTATATGTAATCCCTAATCCCCTCAATCGAGCCCTCTGTCCATCCGCTTGACCGTCCGCCACTGTAAATGCAAGCTTGTCCAGTTGGTTGCTCGTTGTGTTGAACTCACATGGTACCTTCTCCATCAGTCCGTCTAACTGTCAGACAGCTCATCCAGTACGCCCTCGGTCGGTTTGTCGGTCCTACGACCAATTGACCGTCGCTCGCTTGTTTGCCTCGTCGGTCCGTCGGTTGATCCGTTCGTCGGTCGATCGAATGGTTGGTCGGTCGGTCCGTCGATCGGTGTTGGTTGGCGGCTGTCAGAATGGTGGGCTGGTTCGTGGAATAACTGGCCGGACGGACAGATCATTATTCAATTGCGCATTGGGTTGATCATTCTTAGCCCACTTGACTAACGTCTTCACCGTCCGACAGTTCATCCGGTTCATACGTCGAGGCAGTCCTTCCATCAACTAATTTGTCCAGCTTTCCTTCAAACTGCCAGCTGATCAAGCTAAACTAGACTCCGGTTTTGATTTGTTCATCAAATTAATTTACAGTTCTGTAGTCGACATGTCCGTCCAAGTGTCCACTCCAGCATATCAAATTGAGATGTGCCAATCCGTTCTGCTTCCAGTCAATCCAATAACTAACCGAACTACGTATGATCTATCTGTCCGTCCAATGGGCTTCCAGAAACAGATTCCATTAACCTGCCACCATTGCGACAACCGCCCACCGATAGCCAACTGATGGACGGACCGACGGACCGACGGAGCAAACAAGCTAGCGACAACCAGTCGGCCATCAAAACAAACGGACCGATCAAGCAAACGAACGAGTGACGACCGACAAACCAACGGAAAAACAGGCCGACGGACCAACCGAGGTAACGAGCGAGCGACGACTGACCGATTATGACCGACCGAACAACAGCAAACTGATCGAATAAGCTCGCAACGACCGACCGACCGAGAGGTCAGGAATTCGTCAGGGAATTCGTCAGAGAATTCGTCAGAGAATTCGTCAGAGAATTCGTCAGGAATTCGTCAGGAATTCGTCAGGAATTCGTCAGAGAATTCGTCAGGAGGGATTAACTGACGAACTGGCCTACGGAGTAATCGCTTAAACGAACAACCACAACGGACAGCCGGATCGGCCGACAGATTGACCAATGGACCGACCGACGGACCGACCAAACAAGCAAGCGAGCGATGTACAATTGACCATCAAGACCGACGGTCCGTCCGAGCAAACGACCGAGCAACAACCGACGGACTACTGGGCCAGACCGGCGGATTAATGAACCAAAAGGCCGACAGATCAATCCAGGTAACGAGCGAGCGAGGACCGACCGATTACGACCAATCGATCGACCGACCCACGTACCAATGGAATGGCCGACCGACGGACAAACTGATCAAATGAACTTCCAACGAACGAACGATCGAGAGACCGATGAGGAGCCAAGTAGCCGACGGATTAATCGCTCAAAAGAACGAGCAATAACTGACCGTCTGACCGACCGACCAACCGACCGTGGTTCACTGCAGCACTTTTTTTCACTTTTATGCCAAATTCACCATTGACTACTTCGTTTAAGCTTCCGTTCAACCCTGCTAGCGGTCTCCCGTTTTAAACTTGAGTCCGACTTTGTCTTCGTAGCTAGAAATCAACCTATCCTCCATTACTCCGTCCAGTTGTTCCGTACCACACGCTACGCTGTATACATCTCTTTAAACAGTCCTCTAAATATTAAAACTGACAGTTCCATTACAAATTGATATTGCAGAAGACCCAGTCTGGATCAGTGGAGGATGACAGGCATCTAATCACTCCGTGGACACCGCAAAAGTTGGTGCTGGCCCATTCAGCCGTGGCGGTCTTTGTCAGCCACTGCGGCTGGAACAGCACCCTGGAGGCGGTGGCGAGCGGGAAGGCGACCGTGGCGTGGCCAATGTTCGCCGATCAGCTGCACAACGCCCTCCTCACTGTCCAGTGGGGGACCGGTGTGCTCATCCCGGAGACGGGCGTCCACTGTCCGCGAGTGGTGCCTGTGGAGGAGATTGTGGCGGCCATTGCCGAGGTCGGAGGGTGGAAGGATGAGAAAGGAACGGTGCAGCAGCAACAGAGCAGCATGTTATCTAGATATCAAGTGGCTGCGAAAGCGTGGGCAGCTCAGATCGCGGCAGCATGGAAACCGGGCGGAACCTCGTCGACTGAGTTTGATAGGTTTCTTGAAGAACTTCATTAAGTAGCATTATACAGCGGGATTAATTGTTGCCGTCGGAAAATCACTTGCCGTCGGCAAATGTGACATCCTTGTGGATCACCACTTACCGCACGCCTTATCATTTAGCATACTAGCGAGTTTTAGAACAACGACCTTGAAGAGCCACTGTGCCCTCACAGTCCGGGCATAATGGGCATAATGGGCATACATACGTATAATTTTAGTACACACACCCGGCATATTTGGCATAGTTGCTATTTGCTAACTCCTGGCTTTTTTTAATACACCTGTTCCAATACTTGCCAAGTCTTTCCATTCAAAGCAGGTACACAACATTGGCGTCTGGCAGTCATCAATGGCCGTCCTGCGCAAGTATCATCGTCGCTTGAGCGAGGAGAATAATGGCCTCTACTGGCTTGACCAAGTTTACCAGAATGACAAACGCAAAGTACAGAAGATTCTGGTTTGTTAGGACAGGAAGGTCATGGGCAGCCACACAGCTGATTCGCCAGGCGAAACTGAAAAAATCAAGCGCTAGAGCTTGGATTCATCCTGTGGTTGTCATGCCATGTGAATGCATAAAAATTATCTGTACTTTTATTTCTACGTCACTGATATCTGTCGTGTGCGACAGACAGTTGGTGAAGTTTGTGGCTAGAAGGTTTCCACGAGGAAATACTTCACATAAGTTCAAGGTAAACCACTGTTTCGAAATCACTATTGGTAATAAAAATTGGGCTCAGGGTACATTTCCTTTGCTTAGCACTTCAGTTTTTCCTTTAACAAGCAGGACTTGTCAATTAAGGAAAAG
>LRSR01004208.1:0-12500 GCA_001579985.1 Hypsibius dujardini
TGTTTGTCTGTCTGTTTTTCTGCCTGTCTGCCTGTCTGTCTGTCTCACTGTCTGTTTGTCTTCTGTCTATCTTGCGCTCTTGCTTATTTTCAGGAAGGGATCCAAGCCCAAGTATCGACTCTACCTCGATTCAACCAGGCCGGCCAACGTTACCTGTACCAGTGGGCTCACAGTTAAGCCCGCCATCGACGTGGTGACCGTCAAAGACAAGTGCAAAAAACAGTCACTCTCCTGCACGGGAAACCAACTCGGCGGCTACAACATTGTCAACTATATCTGCCCGGCTGGTTCGGAATTCGACACCACGCTGAAGGTTTGCAAAATCCCCGATACCCTTGACCCGGACGACGACCCATGTGCTGACCAGCCGTCCAGTCCAGTTAAGAGTTCCTCGTCTGCCGTTACTGTCTCACATGCAAATGACAAACCGAGGACCCAGCTGCAACGCCCGGGTTATCAGGCGCAGTCCGTGCCGGGACTGAATCAGCAACTCGATTACTTTCACTTTCCGAAGCAGCAGGATTTCGATGCGATATTCGATAAACCGGTACCAACAGCGACGCCTGCACTGGCACCGGTAGGCCTGTCTGTCTGTCTGTCTGTCTGTTTATCTGTCTGTCTGTCTGTCTGTTGTCTGTCTGTCTGTCTGTCTGTCTGCCTATCTGTTTGTTTGTCTGTCTATCTGTTTGTTGTCTGTCTGCCTGTCTGTCTGTTTATGGCCGTGTTTTTGCAGGAGATTGCGGACCCGCAAACCCAGGTCGGCAACGACGGACAGTCCAGTCAAGTGGAGCAACAACAAGTCGAGTCGGATAACAACGAAGACGACACCGTCGGCAAGCCGTTCCAGCCGCCTGTAACAGCCGCACCAATTCCTCCCACTAATCCACCGGTTGCATCGCCTCAGAAACCGCTTTTCAGAAACCGGCCAAAATTCGTTCCAACGCCGTCTCGAGCTCGTCCAAAGGCGGCGCCACCGGCAAACGCGTTGAAATTCCCCGACGACTTCCCTTCACCTTCCCAACAGAGCGTTTTACTCCCTTTCCAGGTGCCAAAGCGGACTTTTTCATCGAGGCCTGTGAAGGCTCCTCCTGTCTCACAGACATCTTCGCCGGAAGACACGGGAAGAAGGAACCCGACGGCCCTGCAGAAGCCGGTCTGTTCGCCGATCGGGGCGCGAATTCCCAATCCAAAGAAGCCGTGCAGCGCCAGTTTTCTCGTCTGTATGACGCCGTTCACCGTGCTGGAATTAAAATGTGCTCGAGGATTGATTTACGATGGCACGCTGCATTTTTGCCTGCCGCCGAATTTGTCCGTGCGCTGTAAACAAGCTTGAGAAACCGTGTGTGCTCTTTCATCACTGAAAATAAAACCGAACAAAACCGAACAAAACGAACAAACCGAACAAAACGAACAAACCGAACAAACCGAACAAACCGAACAAACCAAACAAACCGAACAAAACGAACAAACCGAACACAACGAACAAACCGAACAAACCGAACAAACCGAACAAACTGAACAAACTGAACACAACGAACAAACCGAACAAACCGAACAAACCGAACAAACTGAACAAACTGAACAAATCGAACAAACCGAACAAAACGAACAAAACCGAACAAATCGAACAAACCGATGCAGGAACAGCTGATCAGCCGACTGGCTGATTTTTTAGGTGGTTTTTTCAAGCAATTGTGAGCCGATTTATTCAGGAATCTAGATGGGAACTAAATTTCCAAAAAGAAAATTTCAATTCCATTAAAAATGCATGGAGACACATCAACAATAGACTACTTCTTTAGTTCACAAATTTCGCTGCATTGATTTAGCTTCAAATAAACAGGCCTTCAATTTCGGCAAAATGATGAAAAGAGCAAGACAATATGAAGGTTGAAGTGGCCCCCTAGGCGGAGCAGCAGGTATGTCATGCCAATATGCTCCGAGACCTGGCTCGGTTGTTGCGGCAGTTACAGCCAAAATGATAAACTATACAATTTTACACGTATAAGAACGCCCATTGGAAACGTCTCCACTTAGACGCATAATGTCTGTCTGTCTGTCTGTCTGTCTGTCTGTCTGTCTGTCTGTGTGTCTGTCTGCCTGTGTGTCTGTGTGTCTGCCTGTCTGTCTGTCTGTTTTTGTGTCTGCTTGTCTGTGTGTCTGCTTGTCTGTGTGTCTGTCTGTGTTTGTGTCTGTCTGCCTGCAATTCCATTCGGAGATTATGTAATAATGTGTCATCAATGTAGACCGCAAAAACTGGCACGTAATTCTACGCTAACTTCATCGATCGGTGCCCATCATCAGGCATCTGATTCGTATTAAACTGATGTGCGATCCATTGTCGTGACACTTTATGCCTCCCCTCGAATGCACCGGCCACAAAAAAACTCCCAAGTCAAGCTTTTTCAATGCGCCAGCAAATATCACCGCGATTTCATAATTTCCACGACGAAATCGACTCTAATCTCGATGCGGGAACAACCGCCGCGCGCTCATCCCGCCATCCGAATCATCCGTAACCGTCGGTCCATTTTGTCATGCTTCATCCTTTTGGCCTGTCTGATTATCCTTCTATCACTGCGTAACACCGATAGCCAACAAATCAATCAAGCACCGGACCTCAACGAGAACAGGAGCTTTCTTCAGATATTTAATTCGGCGAGGAAAACTTTACGCAAATTTGATTTTGGAGCGGAATTGGTTTACGCCGTTCGAGCGGAGCAGATCAACCGGCAGTACAAAATCCAACCGTCTGCCTGCACGGCTCACATCCAAATGGTCATGGTGATCCACTCCAAACCGTCGAATTTCGAGAAGCGGCAAACCATTCGACGGACCTGGGGCTCGTTGCTGACCGAGGAATGCGGTTTAAAGAGGATCTTTGTGTTCGGGACCTTAACCGCGATCGAGATAGATCTTCAAACGGCGCTGGAACTCGAGGCAGAATTGCATGGGGATCTGTTACAGGTGCGTCCGCATGTTTGTTCCGTCGGTCGGTCTCAGTGGGAGACGGTCGGTCTCAAAGAGAGACGGTCGGTTTCAGTGGGTGACGGTCGGTTTCAGTGGGAGACGGTCGGTCTCAGTGGGAGACGGTCGGTCGATCTCAAGGAGAGACGGTCGGTCTCAGTGGGAGGCGGTCGGTTTCAGTGGGAGACGGTCGGTTTCAGTGGACGACGGTTTATCCGAGTTTTGAGTATCGCAAGGTCTAGGAAGATCTATCTAGGTGGTGGTGGGAATTAATTCAGGTTTCCCGTCTGGTGATGGAAGGTCTGGATTAGGGACGATCAGCCCAGGTGGTTGACGGTCAAACTGGGTAATGGACGATTATACTGGAAGGTGGACGGTGTGACGGAGTTCTAATTCCTTTGTGGGAAGTCAAGGATTGACTTTCCATCATCCTGACTGATCCACCAACCTCCAGACCGTCTGTTTATCAAACGGACTGCCCGTTCGTCGTCTGGAATAATTGTCCGCCAGCCGGAACGACCGTCAACCTTCCGGAAGGGTTTACTTTATCGAAATTAGAACTAACCTTGCATTATCCAAACGGACCATCAATCAAACGGACTAACCGTCCACCGGCAGACCAGACCGTCTGCTATGACAGACCGTGCACCATCCACGCACTGACGGTGTATTATCCGGAGAAATCGTCCGTCATATGGGTCAAGCGGTCTTCACCCGGGTCGACCGTCCGTCCGTCCGGCCCGACCGTTAATCATCCGGACTGAACATCGATCACCCGGACTAACCGTCCGTTCGTTCGGCCCAACCGTCGATCTTCCGGACTGAACATCGATCACCCGGACTAACCGTCCGTCCGTCTGTCCCAACCGTCTACCTTCTGGACTGACCGTCAACCTTCCGGACTAACCGTCCGTCCGTCTGTCCCAACCGTCGATCTTCCGGACTGACCGTCAACCTTCCGGACTGACCGTCAACTTTCCGGACTGACCGTCAACCTTCCGGACTGACTGTCCGTCCGTTCGGCCCGACTGTCTACCTTCCCTTGGCATGACGGACCGTGAACCATCAGCACTGACCGTGAAGTATACTGGGAGATCGTCCACCATATGGGCCAACCGTCATACTAACCGTCCTTCAAGCACAGAGGCGGTTAATCGTCTACCCATACCGCCAGGTTACCGAAGAAACCGTCAGCCACCCACATTGATCATTAGTCATCCGGATTAAGGGTTAACCTTAATTATATTCGTATTACTAAATGGCGCAATCCACTACAATGAAGCGCACACTGCATTCCACTTCAGATCTTACTGATCAGATCAGCTCAGCCTGCGGCAATTATAATAAACATCAATGGACTTGGAATACCTTTCATATGTCACTTTTTCTGTTACAGACATCTAACGACGACAACTACCGCGTGTCTGCCTTGAACAGCCTGCACGCCTTCCAATGGGTCGCCGGAAACTGCCCCGACTCTCTGTACACTTCTAAAGCGGACGACGATGTCTGGATTAGCATACCGAAATATTACAAATTCCTCGTGGAACATTTCAACAGCAGCAGTCAAGTGTTCGGCCTTCAAGTGGGCGGCGGTACGGTTCTCCGCAGCCCGGACAGCAAGTACTACGTCCCCAGGGAGGAGTTCGCAGGCGACAAATATCCCACTTACATATCGGGAACGCTGGTTTCCTTCCCGACCAATCTCCTCAGCCGGTTGCTGCATGTCAGTAAGACCTTTGAGTCTGTCATGTTTCTAGATGACGCGTTTGTGTATGGCGTCTTGTTGCATCGAGCTAATGTAACGATAGCGTGGATGCCGGATATCGCGATTACTTTGAAGGATGACAGTACGAAATGCGTAAAGCGTGATATGACTGCGGTGCATTATGTCCAGCCGGACAAAATGGTGCAGCTTTGGAAAGACCCATGTTATGTTTATCATAAATTATGCTGACCTTATACTCTTTGCTGTCTGTCTGTCTGTCTGCCTGTCTGTCTGTGTGTTTGTCTGTCTGTGTGTCTGCGTGTCTGTCTGTTTGTCTGTCTGTTTGTCTGTCTGTGTGTCTGCGTGTCTGTCTGTTTGTCTGTCTGTCTGTTTGAGTGTCTGCCTGTCTGTCTGTCTGTCTGTCATTCGAACGTGCCACGACGTTGTCTGCTTGCGAATTATGATTGCAGACAAAACGTGAGACATGAATCAGAAGTACTCATCAGCGCAATTAAATTCCAACCGATCCGCGCCTGCAAACAACCGGTTTGTTCTTTAGTGCGATTACTCGCACATCCGCCAGCTCAAAGTTGTGAGAAGGAAAATGAAATCAAGCTAAAATGTATTTCTATCGTATCGTACGCGTGCTGCTCGGTACCGGTAGAGATCGTTTGAAGGGCGGTTTAAAGAAAAGAATACATGCATAATTGGATTCCGTTAAGTAACACGCTGAAGTAATATTAAGGTGGAAGGTTCAATTTTACTCGCCTTTATAGAAATCGTCGTTTTTTGATGCTGTACGACACTTTCTTTCATGGGCTCAACGACCAAGCCGTTGCTGCTCCTCATGCAGAAACCATCAGGACCTCCCCCCCCTTGCGACCTCAACTTCCCGAAAAATCTTCATTATTTTATCCGCCTCGTCAGGAATTCTCTTTGCCAGTTTAGTCATCGTCCTTTATTATTTGATACCTCGTCGTTGTTCCGGAAACCGTTTTCCTCAAGACAACTTTCTTTCAACGACACGACAAATAGTGGACGACGGTCGGTCTTAGAGGAAGACGGTCGGTCGGTCTCAATGGGAGACGGTCGGTCTCAGTGGGAGACGGTCGGCCTCATTGGGAGACGGTCGGTCTCAGTGGGAGACGGTCGGTCGGTCTCAGTGGGAGACGGTCGGCCTCATTGGGAGACGGTCGGTCTCAGTGGGAGACGGTCGGTCTCAGTGGGAGACGGTCGGTCGGTCTCCATGGGAGACGGTCTGTCCGACTTCCGGAAAACGCGTCACGGTCTACCCGGGTAGTGGGTAGCTGTTTGTTGTTGATATACAGAGTTCAGTTTGAATTGACGCTTAAGTTGGTTGGTAGACGGTTAGCCAGGATGACGGAAGGTCACTTCATGGGGCTGAATGGACCATAGCTGACCATCCCATATTCGGACCGACCTTCGACCATCTAGTGTAGTTTGTACGTCCATCATCCGGCCTAACCGTCTCCGGTCTGGTCGGACCGTTAAGCATCCGGAACAACCGTCAGTCATCTGGACGGACCGTTTACCATCCGGTCTGATTGTTTGTCTGTCATCCGGATTGTCGGTTCACTACCCGGGTTGACGGTCCACCTCCCGGACCGATTTCCTACCATCCGGACAGATCGTCCAGCAAACGGAATGACCGTCTGTTTTCTGGTCGGGCCGATGATCATCCGGTTTGATTGCCCGTTCACCGTCCGCATTGACGGTCCGTCTGTCATTTAAGCCACCGTGCGGAGCTACCGTCTATTATCTCGGCTGAACGTTCACCACCCGGACGGACCTTCAACCGTTCAGACAGACAGGTCAGAGTCTGGATCAACCATCTGCCTGGACTGACGATTAATCATCGGAACTCACCGTCCGCATTCCGGATCAACCGTCCACAATCATGGACCGACAGTTTCCCATCCGGACGCATCATCCGGACTTTAGATCTACCGTCTATTACCTTAACTGACCGTTCATCATCCGGGCTCACTCCCGGTGCGCAGTTGAGGTTCATTTGCGAAGGGGTTAGGGTAAGCAAAACCCCCTTCCGACTCCCTTTACTCTGGTTAAAACTCCGTGACGCAACACGCGCTCTCACAAAAGTGTGCTAGTGAAGCCCGAAGGACCGCTTTTGTATAGACCTTCTGAAGGGCAGTCTAAATCCAACTACAATCGCTCCCTTCGTAAATGAAGTCCACTCACGCGAGTCCACACATCAAGTCCACGACATCTGTCCACTCACCACTAGGAGGGACCGTCCTCTGCCGAGACTGGCCGTATCCTAGTCAAGCTGTACTAACTTGGAAATCCTATTAAAGGTTTTGGAATTCGGTGCTTCCTATCGCTACTTTCTTCCAGACATCTACCGCGTGTCTGCCTTGAACAGCCTTCACACCTTTCAATAGGTCGCCGGAAACTGGCCCGACTCCCAGTACACTTCTAAAGCGGACGACGATGTCTGGATTTGCATACCGAAATATTACAAATTCCTTGTGGAGCATTTCAACAGCAGCAGTCAAGTGTTCGGCCTTCAAGTGGGCGGCGATACGGTCTTCCGCAGCCCGGACAGCAAGTACTACGTCCCCAGGGAGGAGTTTGCAGGCGACGAATATCCCAATCACAAATCAGGAGCGCTGGTTTCCTTCCCGACCAATCTCCTCAGCCGGTTGCTGCATGTCAGTAAGACATTTGAGTCTGTATGTTTCTAGATGACGCGTTTGTGTATGGCGTTTTGCTGCATCGCGCTAATGTGACGATAGGGAGGATGCCGAATATTGCAATTGGTTTAGAGGAGGTCCTGACGGACTGTGTGAAGTGCGATATGACTGCGGTGCATTATGTCCAGCCGGACAAAATGGTCGCTCTTTGGGAAGATCCCTGCCACCGATATGATAAACTTTGTTGATTGTTCATGCAGCAAATGAATTCGTGGAGCACACGCATGCCTGCGTGACTGTTTATCTGCCTATCTGTCTGTCTGTCTGTTTGCCTTCTTATCTGCCTGTCTGCATGTTTGTCTGCCTGCCTGCCTGTCTGTCTGTCTGTCTGTCTGTGTGTTTGTGCCTGTCTGTCTGTTTGTTTGCCTGCTTATCTGCCTGCCAGACATTCGTTGAGGCATTCAGACAGACTGTACTAGTAACGCTTGAACAACACCAGTTTGCAAATAATATTAAATGACTGGTACAAGCCGAGAATCGGTCAAGGGGAAATGTGGTATGGGCTGAAAAACAAAAAGCAGAACGAACGAACGAGATCCCGATTAAGAGGCGTTGTCAAATAGGAGAAGGAGATGCCTTGCATCGGCGGTTATGTAAAACAAAAAGAATGGCAAACAGCGCCGAATGTTCGTTTTTGAAAAAATTCCACACACCCCAACGGAAGGAGATGGGCGTGGGGCGGGGCGAGGCGGGCGGAGATCAGTAAGCACCGCCCTTATTGCTCTGACCACCGTACATTCCATCCTCCACCAGTCCGGACCGATCCATCTGGCCGTAACCGCCGACGTCCCCGGTCATGGGCGGCGGAAGTTGCCCACCGGCAGCAGATCCCCTAGACAGGCAGACAGTCAGGCACCCAAACAGTCAGCCAGCCAGCCAGGCACCCAGACAGACAGCCAGCCAGGCACCCAGACAGACAGCCAGCTAGACAGACAGACAGACAGGCACCCAGACAGACAGCTAAACAGACAGACAGACAGACAGACAAACAGGCAGACAGATAGACAGACAGGCAGACAGATAGGCACCCAGAAAGACAGACAGCCAGGCAGACAGATAGACAGACAGACAGACAGACAGACAGACAGACAGATAGAAGACAGACAGACAGACAGACAGATAGACAGACAGAATGTTGCCTCTAAACGAACCTTTTTCCGACAGCCATGAAGCCGTAGAGGACGGCTGTGATGAGGATGCCGGCGGAAGCTAAGATAGTGCTGATCCCGAAGCACAGGAGAAGCGGCAAAATTCCGATGATAGCGTAGAAAGCAATCTTGAAATATACCGGCTTGTTCTCCCAAAAGTTGGCAACCCTGGTGAGGAATGAGAGGAAGCCCACGAGGTAGGGCGCCTCCATGGAGAGGAGAATGAGCCCGTTCAGTCTGCCACGGCACAGCAAAGGAATTAATAATCACGTTTACAATGACTTTAAAATTAAGTCAGGCGGAATTTTTTTTTAGATGGAATTGCTAAATTGCAAAAAAACAGCAACGTTTATTTTCAATTTAAAAATCGATCGGTTATCATTGAGCACCAGCAGACCGGAAGTGGCAATTGCACCATGCACCATGCACCGCGCACCATGCACCGTGCAATTACTCTGCCCCATGGGAGGGAGATTCGGGTCAAAAAAATAATTTCCTTGTGGGCCATTGATGCCGGTAGAATTTCAATATTCACTTTTCCAAACGAAACCATAAAATATATTAAAAATTATTAAAAAAAAATGTCTATTCATTGACAAAGCATCAATCAACCAATCAATCGAACATTACCCTACTCAATCACAGATCCAATCAATCAACCAATCAATCGACGTTGACCCTAAACAAGCACAGAATCAATCAATCAAACAATCAAGCGACCTTCACTTTCCACAATCACAGATCCAATCAATCAACCAATCAATCAACCATTACCCTACACAATCACAGATCTAATCAACCAACCAATCAATCGACGTCGACTCTACACAATCACAGATCCAATCAATCAACCAATCAATCGACCATTACCCTACACAATCACAGATCTAATCAACCAACCAATCAATCGACGTCGACTCTACACACTCACAAATCCAATCAATCAACCAATCAATGGGAAAGACCAATGCAGTTCCGCGGGGAAAATAAACTAATCTGAGATTTTGCCCTTACATTTCCAGCACGCCTGCCACTATGCAAAGCGGTGAGATGGACACGGCCGCCCAGATCCCCATTAAAACCGCCACTGCAAAGCAACCAGCATCAAATCACGTCAAAGTTCTCCCACAAATTGTCCACATCAAAATTCTTCGACAAAACTTCACGCACCAAGCCCTGCAATCGTTCCAGCTGTCCGGGCGGACGTCCGCAGATACCAAGGCTGCTCCGGTGCGCCCATCCCCGCGTGGTTATCCATCTTCGTGGCGGCGTGCGTGTGGGGAAAATAATTGTCGACAAATTTGTCGACAAATTTGTATCTAAATTTGTGCCCAAAAACTTTCGGACCGAAAAGAGGGCGACGAATGCGAGAAGAAAAGACGGAAAGTTCACTTCTTTTTCGAAGGCTCGCCCAGATTTCTTCAAACGCGATGGGATGATGGAAAGAGGACCGACAGACGCAGGCAGACAAGGGAGAAGAAGGAATAATCGATTTTATTTCTTGCTGGATGAAAACACTGCGCATTGCACATACACTTATTGTGCACTGCGCACGCGCAGAGATGAACATCTGCAGTGCGCAAAGCACACGAGCTTTCCATTTTTCTTTTGTTTTCCTCCAATTTTCCGAATTTTTGGGGTTCTTGGACTCAATGAAAGGCCTGTCGGACGATTTTATGAGATCATCCTGTACAGCGTCGGCGCGATCGCGCAAAAGGTTTTATGACTGTAAGATTGGGAGGCCCATGTCGCTGTCTTCTTTCTTTAGGTTGTTTCATTCATTAATTCGATTGATTGATTGATTGATTCGTTGCATGATCAGATTCTGACTGACTTGGTCGATTGATTGATTGATTGATTCGTTGCATGATCGGATTCTTACTGACTTGGTCGATCGATTGATTGATTGATTCGTTGCATGATCAGATTCTGACTGACTTGGTCGATCGATCGATTGATTGATTTGTTGTATGATCAGATTCTGACTCACTTAGTCGATTGATTGATTGATTCGTTGCATGACCAGATTCTGACTGACTTGGTCGATTGATTGATTGATTTGTTGTATGATCAGATTCTGACTGACTTGGTCGATCGATTGATTGATTGATTTGTTGTGTGATCGGATTCTGACTGACTTGGTCGATCGATCGATTGATTGATTTGTTGTATGATCGGATTCTGACTGGCTTAGTCGATTGATTGGTTGATTTGTTGTATGATCGGATTCTGACTGACTTGGTCCGCAGATTTTAGGGCAGAACTCTTCTCTTCAAGTCAAATGGCCATTGCTTTGTCTTTTTTATCCACGACAGCTGTCGGTGTTCTAGTCAGAAGGTAACTGTATACTATAACTGTTGGAGCAATACGGTAACTCAAATTTTGATTGAGATTTCGATAACCGAATCGAAAATGACCAGCTGTGAATGGGCATAAATAGATAAATCAACTGGCAGCACGCTGCAACATGCCAGTCACGGTTAATCAGTCAATCTATGACTCCTGAAGACTGGTGATGGGTGCACTCAAAGTCTTCGCATGATATAATCTACATGTACCATTTACTATTAGGGACGTTTAAGCAGTCGGCGTAAGCGTAAACTTAAGGACACGGTCCAATAGGAATGAGGCAAGGGGTGTGGCCTCTCTTATGGATAATTTCTTAAGCTACTGCTTGACGTAAGGGGCAATGGGCCTTAAGTTTCGCTGTAAGAAAGGAGTAAGAACATTTTAGGAGAAGTCCAGTTCAAAGTAGAATAGTTTCCTTGAAATGTTCTGTTCTTGCGCCTTACGCCCAGATCCTTACGTCGAGTGCTTAAACATCCAGTCGTAAGCGTAAACTTAGCGGGCCTTACGCTTAAGTCTAGGTTAAGCTTACGCCGGTTTGCTTAAACGTCTCTATTATGTTACGGAATATCCGCTAATGACTTCAGTATTGATTAGAAGGGTGAGGGGGGGGGGTGTGGCAAAAAATACCTGACGAACTCGGACTGTACGGTATGGGAGGTAGACCGGCGTCATGACGTCAGCTTTGGGGAACCCAGTAGGTTTAGAAATTATTTGGAATTTCTGCGGCAATTCTTATATTTTTCGAGCATTACACATCCCTTTAAAAATGCCGGCAAGCTCTGAGAAGGCAAGGATTTCAAATAGTTTAGAGAGCTATGTGTGTGCTGTTCAGCAAACATTTTCACAGAAACCGAGCCCGCCGTATCAGCTGTTCATCGATGTATTCGTTAGTTCTTGCCCCGAAATTCCCAAACGAGAGACCCTAGTACTGGTGGGGATTTATTTTGCCCCCTATTTTGGCCGTAGGACAAATTTGCGACTTTTTCATACAGCGAAGGGCACAAATTAAGTAATTTGGGATCATAATTTGTCCCCCGGATCTTATTTAAATCAAAAGGTCCTGTGCAACGCGCAGTGCGCGATGCACGCATAAATCGTGCATTGCACTTTGCACAATGCCCAGGTGCGAGACGCCAACGGTTTTCCAAAAATGTAACAGTTTGTGGTGTCGTTTGATCTGCTGTTCTCATGTTTTATTACGGAGGAAGACGCCACAATTAAAACAGGTAAATACTAGTACGGGAATGAATTGTTTCGGTCATGAATGGGTTTTTTAATTTGATTCCCATTTTGAACAGGCCGTTCAACGACTTAGTTTCTTTTTCGCTGGTCTCAGCCGGATGTCAATAATCGTCTGCGCAGCTTTGATGGAAGTTTGCTGGAATACTGCAAGAAGTTAAGTTGCGTTTGGTTTAATAAGATTCCTTTCACTGTTTGCGTGAGTGTTTGGTTTTGGTAACCGTTAAGTTTGCTCTAGGCTGGCGGTGGTTGATTGATTGATTGGCGGCACCTTTTGCTGGTTTTGCTTTTTTGTCAGTTTGATCTCTGCGGCGGTCGTAGGGTTAATTAGGAGCTTAAACCTAATTAGGGATG